>PVKM010001293.1:0-80784 GCA_004027735.1 Carollia perspicillata | reverse complement strand
ACTAAACAAACAAGCAAGCAAAATATAGCCAAAGACATTGAAATAGAAAAGGGGATGATAGTATCCAGAGGGGAGAGGGGAGGGAATGTCAGGGAAAAAGGGAGGGGATTATAGGAACAAGTATAAAGGACACATGGACAAAACTAAGGGGGGTGGAAAGGGGAGGGAGGGGGGAGCACTGGGGGGTGGTATGGGATGGGAGTAAAAGACAGAAAACTGTACTGAAAAACAATTAAAATTTAAAAAATGTAAAAAGAAAAGAAACTAAAAGGCAAGTGGTTTCTTTAAGGGTTTGACTCAGAAGTTGCACCCATCACCACCACTCAGATCCCATTGGACATAATTTAGTCACATGGTCACATTAACTAAAAGGGAGTCTGGGAAATGCAGTCTTTGGCTGGATAGACATGTTACCGCCTAAAAGTCAGGATTCTGTTACTAAAAGATGAAGGAGTTAGATATCGGAGATTGATGTGGACATTAACCGTTTTTGCTACTACATCTTCAATAATCTCAGATTGCTTTTGAAATTCATTGGAAAATGGAATTATGTTCTCATTCACCTTCAAAGTGTTCCCAAAACCTAGAAATTTTCTTTTAAAATTTTCTTATTACTAACATCTAAATGCCAGTGATGCTGTGCTGTGTGCTAACCAGCAGCAGGATAAACAAACACAAATTTAATTAAAGTAGTAACTTTTTTGGTTGAAAGACCCTTCTGAAAGGAATAGTGCTACCTCTGTCTTACAAAGCTTGGTGCTTTTTGAGGCAGGCTGTTTCACTGTTGAAAGAAAATTATTAAACACAAACGCTATCTTTGTGTAACTTTTGTCCTTGGTTGTAGCTGTGCTCTTTAGAGGATGAACAAAGTACAAAGCCCCTCGTTTTCACAATGGGTTTTCCATGAAGCAGACTGATTCCAGCTCGAGGTTTAAATTTAAAGTGCAGGATGTTTATTAAGAAATGAATGGCCCTGTTTTCAACACCTGTGGGGTAGGATGGGCAGAGAGAGAAGTTAAGCTGAACTGATCAATGGAGCTTCAGAGCTGAAATGACCCTTCATGGGTAGGCCTGAGTTTGGCTAAAATAAATAACCTTTACTGTTACATCAATCAGTACTCCCATAAGGGCAGGCTGAGAAGGGGCATGACCTTGGGCATGACCTTGCAGTTGAGGTAGATCCCAATGTGTGAACAATTGAAGGCTATCTTCCAGTAGCACTCTCAATGGCTGGTATGAGAAGCCCTTGTGAAAAGAAATCTACATGGCACATTCTGGTGTTCCCCACAAACACCTTGTATCCGATAGAGAGCCTTTTATCATCACCACTCAATAAATTATTGTGTGTGTGTGTGTGTGTGTGTGTGTGTGTGTCTGTGTGCGAGTGAGTGAGTGAGTAAACAAATATCTGAATGGCACTAGGCCAAGAACAGAGCACTGTGGCAAGTCACTGTCATCTAGTTTTACATCCATCCATCAATAACACGCTTCGGCCACCCTCATTCACCATACGACGATTCCCCTAACACTGCCTTCATCCTGGCCACATATTTTCATTTTATTTAGACCAGTGATGAAAATGTCATTAAATATGACACTGAATTGGAGGTAGATGGAATTTCTACAGCTTTACCAGACCAGAAACCATCTGAGAGGGAGTGATGGCTTTATTTTGCCATTTAATTTGACTATGTTTTTGCATTGTCACCTAGGATTACGACCTTCTTTTCCAAGTGCTTTGAAGTCGTCCGCTGAAATAATTTGTTCTAGAATTTGGGGTTAATAGAAAGCAGCTGTGTAGTGGAGCAAACACGTAACACAAGGATTCAGACAGGCCTGGATACCAGGCCCGTGTCTGCCATGTTCTCTCTGTGCAACCTTAGATAAGCCCCATAATTGTCCTGAGCTTCTATTCCTCGTCTGTAGAGTGAGGACTGTGACGATCCTTATGGAAATTTAGTGTAGGTTACGTTCAGTCTCTGGCAGGGCCATGTCTTATTTGACTTTTTGATCCCTTGCTTGGCTTAGCACAGTGTATGGCAAACATTAGGCTTTCAGAGAATTAATAAATGTCTGAATGAACAAATCATACAGCAGATCCCAATAACATTACTTGATACATAATTGGCACTTTGAAATTGTTTGTTTCTTAATTACTAGTTACATTAGGGTTTTTCAGAGAAACAGGATACATGTATACATCTATACATATATCAAGAGATTCGTTATGAGAAATTAGCTCATACAATTATGGAGGCTGAGCAATCCCACAATGTGCTCTCTGCAAACAAGAGACCCAGGAAAGCTGGTGGGGTAGTTCAGTCCAAGTCCAAAAAGCCTGAGAACCAGGGTGGCTGGTGGTGTAAATCCCAGTCTGAGGGCAGGAGATAAGATGTCCCATCTCAAATAGTGAGATGGGAAAAGGCGGTGAATCCCCCCTTCCTGTCTGCCTTTTGTTCTGTTCTGGCTGTGCATAGATTGGATAATGCTCACCCAGGTTGCTGTAGCCCAGTTCAAATGCTAATCTCATCAGGAACACCCTCATCGACACACACAGAAACCATGTTTGATCTGAGTGCCCCATGGCCAGTCAGGTTGACAAGTAAAAAATATATATATATATATTTTAGCTTAACTTTTTGCCTTATTGCTTTCCCATTTCCAGTCTCCTGCCCAGAAAGCATCCTGTGTCTTCCTGTCCTGGGGTATATAGTCTGTCTGCATGTCAAAGCTTGAATGCAGTTACAGCAGTTTGGGCTCTCTTGCCTATCCCAGACATTAATTCTGAACCAAATCTGATCTGCCTTTTAATGAACTAGTTTTAAGTCAGGTGTTTTTTTTTATACTGGACATCTGTGATTAATATTTCTTTAAACACAAATGGAAACTTGGTCTTTATCCCCTGAAAAAACTGGTAGATAGTTGGAAAGATATTAGAATCTGATAAACCTGAACTCAACTTCTTGCCAACAATACTGCTTAGAAGCGTTTTCTTAAACCTGTTTGAGTTTCAGAATCTTCATGTCTAAAATAGGAATAACACTGCCTTACAAGCTGGTTGTTGGGGTGTCCATCTTTTTCTGTGAGTAGAGCGTAAAGACCAATCCCCCTAAAGAAGGAGATGTGAGATGTGTTCGGGTGTTTGCTTCCATTTGTGCCACACCCCCCACGTTCAGGGTAGCAGCAAGCCTCCATTATGTCTTCCAAGAGTGGCTTTCTTCTTAAAGAGTGAAAATTATTTTTTGAAGCGGGCTAAATAAAATAATGGTGCAAGATCAAACTATATAGGAGATATGCCCTTACACAAACAACCAAATGGGAAGTCAACTTATAATTGAATACAATTCCATTTAAGATAATCTGAGGAAGAAGGAAATAGACACTTATTCCAATAATGTTAAAATTACTCAAACGACCAGGCTCTACCTCTTAACTGGATTGCCTGGGGCAAGTTACAAAACCTATGCCTTTGTTTCTTCATCTATAAATCAAGATAATTGCCATACCTACTTCATAGGACTGTTGTGAAGATTGAATGAGTTAATACATTTAAAATACTCATAATAGACACTACATTCAGATATTATTTTATGGTTGTTGTTAGAATTATCTGCAAAGCCTAAAGGTGCATTTTAAAGAATATCATTAATAGTGATAGATTAGGAAAACCAAATAATGACGGGTCATTTAGAGACAAGACCAATAATCACCCTGGGCATGAAACGGGGAAATTAATAAAAGAATTTTCTTTGTTATGCCTAGATGGAGATGATTCTAGAAGCAGTCTTGAATTGTTCCAAGTAACATAAAATCCCCTGAATAAACGTGGAGACAGAATTGAAAGCTAACATTCACAGTGGGATCCTATATTGCATGCCCCCACCCCCCAAAATTTATTTTATGGAGAATCGACATTGTTTCTCACCCTTCAAATCAATTTACCAAATATTGGCAATCACCTTCCATGTAGCAGACACCAAGAGCTAATATCAAAAGTTGTATAGACTGCCCTGGCTGGTGTAGCTCAGTGGATTGAGCATCGGCCTGTGAAGCAAAGGGCTACTGGTTCTATCCATTCCCAGTCAGGGCACATGCCTGGGTTGCAGGCCAGGTCCCCAGTAGGGGACACATGAGAGGCAACCACACATTGATGTTTCTCTCCCTCTCTTTCTCCTTCCCTTCCCCTCTCTCTAAAAATAAATAAAAAAATATTTTTAAAAAAAGTTGTATAGACTTTGTCCAACCTTCTCGCTAACACTGCCTAGAAATTATCAGAAAATAACATAACAGTGTTTATAGCAATACACAGAGGCTGAAATTCCTCTTGTGGTCCAAACCCCTGCCTGTCTTCACTTCAATTTCCTGATTGAAAACACAGTTTTCTAGGTCAGCTTCCATTTCGGAGCCTCCTGGCTTCCTCACCCCTCCCAGGCTGTCTGGTGTGGACATCTCCATTTGTCCTAGGATCCACAGGGAGCCCTATCTCTGGCACATCTTTAGCCATGTGTTTTGCTCCACCAGGCACCTTAAAACCTGTGGTTCCCATAGCTTGTGTGGAAATGAAAAGACAAATGCTATGGCCTAATTATTGGTGCAATATCCCTTGCTTACCCGCTGCCATGGATTGAATTGCTTTTGTTCTTTGGTGAGCCAAAATTCACTGCTGACTTCCCCTGAGAGGTTGTTGTTAACTATAAGCAGCTGTGAAAATCAGTGTGCTGATTGGATGTCAGATGCTTCACATACATTAACTCACTTATCTTCGTAACAGTGCTATGAGATAGGTACTATTATTTTTCTCATTTTACACATGAGAAAATTTAGGTATAGGATTAATTAGCTCACCCCAAGCATCATAGCTAGTAAATGAAGCTGCTGAGATTTAAGTTCAGAAGGTCTAGTATCTAATTCAGAGCTCTTAACCAGTCTATCACACTATTTTGGTAAAAAGCTATTGGCTGTTTTTCCAGAGGAAAAGTGAAAAGATCATTAGCGCATCTAAGTCATTTTATGTATAATTTCTGAGTACTCGCAACCCTTCGAAGGCTATCACTTTGATGGTACCTCAAGAGTCCATGATCCCTGCTCAGAAGCCGACGCCCCGAGCTTTCTCCCAGTCAGCCTACAGACACTCCCTAGTCTGGTACTTCGAATGACCTTCCATGTGACAAGGCGGAGCTAAGAGGCCAGCCAGGCTGAATTTGTGCTGTGTCATGTGGTTTCTAGTTTATGAAAAGTCTCTCATTTTATATTAAGACTCCATGAACATTTAAGTGTTAAGGAATAACACCTCATCTTTACATGACTCATATATTTCAGTTCCCCTAATCAATCAATCAGCAAGCCTTTTTATATCAGTGATTCATCGTATTAATGGTTTACATTTTATAAATGCCAGCATGGTCAGAAGGTGGCATGAGCAGCCACACTATGAAGCAGGCAGACAGATGATGATTGCCCCGTTTCAAAGACAAAATCAACTCAAAGACCAAGAGGCTGCTGAAGGCTCAAGGGACAGGACTCCAGCAACAGCCTCCTTCTGCCAAGTTAAAAACACATTTTCTCATCTGCAAAGTAAAGGTCTACGATTCAATTGTCTTTCAGATCCCTGTCAGCTTTAACACTCTGCTGTGTTTTCTGCCTGAGTCTCTGTGGGAAGCAGGTTGGGGACACAGCAAGGCAACCAATAAAGAGAACATTTCCTTGAAGTATACTGTAAGATAGGAAGAACACAGGCTTTTGAGTCTGGATCTTATTATCTGTGTGTCCAAGGGCAGGTCCCTTAACTTGGAGCCTCGGATTCTAAATCTGTAAAATGGGAACAAGAATGCCTACCTTCTCAGGATTGATGTAAAGATGACATGAGCTAATGTTGCAAAATGCCCAGTTCAGGCCCTATAAAGTATCAGTTGCCTTTTCAGCTCTGCTTTCCTTTTCCTTTACTTAAGAAACTTGTGGGAGGCAGAAAGGTAAAAATAGCGAGGAAGATCTTATGCAAAGTCAAGAAGAGGGCTGATAGAAATGATGTGAGAGTAGGTGTCGACCTCTCCTAGCACATAGGCTAGTGCCTCCTCCCATTGCCTATAAAATCTAGTGGTACAAGGAATGAATGTGACAGGGAGTTATGAAGGAGCAATTAGTTGAATCTTGTTCCTGGAGATTTGCAACCCATGGCAGAGTCATTTAATCAAAGAATATGGGGAGGGGGAGACAGCTTTGAACTAGAGACAGTCTGGTACTTTTTGCCTATTCCAGGTGGCCCACCCACTCTGCCACCCCCAAATTAGCCTGCCTGAAAGTAAAATCCATGAATTTGCTGCTGCTTGGTAACACCACCCCCTTTCCTTTCCTTACTTTGGTAGAAGGTTCAGCACCCCATTGAGTTCAATAAAAACAGAGTCATCGGCGGGGGAGGAGAGCTCGAATCTCCTACACAGTGGCATTTGCTCCTGGTAGAAACAATGTACGGTGCAAGGGAAGGATAAAGATTATGTGCACTCTGATGCCCAGTGCTCAGCCCAGGCCTCAAATGTAGAGAGTTAAGAGGGAAGAGGCTCAGCTTGGGTTCTGCTCATCAAGGAGAGCTTCATAGGGCAAGCATCATTTGAGTTGGGTCTAGACCAGGGTTATCAATCAGGGGACATATAAGCTGCCACTCCTCCCTCCACTCCCTTAGCAGACATTACAACTCCATCCCAGATTCCAGATGCAGGCTGAGAAGCCTCGAGACAAAGCTGCAGGCAGCCTGACCAAATCTTTCAATGTCAGCACATGAGGTGTTAACTCTTTTCCAAGCCCTATAGAGAAAGATAGATGGGGAATGAGTGGACTTAACTTTTTCAAAATGTAGTATTCTCTTTCCTGCATTATAATAAGCTATGGACTGCCTCCAGATGAATTAGTTTAATGTCTGATTTGTGTTTTTCTTTCCTTCATTACTAATTCTTTTTCCACCGGGTATTGTCCGTTGCTTTTGTTTCCTTGTTCTCCTCCCAGCCAACCCCCATGCCCACTCTCCTCTGGTAAGAGTAGATCACTGAGTTGTACATGTTGATATCCTCGAAAATGGTGGAATATGAGTTCCATCTGGATCACCTTTGGCATTATTTCTCTAATCAATACTGGTTGTACCCTCTGAGTACATGGTATTGTGCTTCCCTTTGTGAGGTGTAAAAGAATTTAGTGCCAAATTCTTTATGTTTTACTGTCTCAGACAACCTGCTCTGGTTGAGGGTTCCAGAAACCCGATTACCTAGGTTAGAGACTCAATTTCTGTTCCCAACTTAAAATCTAATAGGATGAGACAATCAATACACCCACAATATTGAAACATAAAATGTTAGGATATCCTCAATGAGAGGTAGCAAATTCAAGAATTATGTGCTTTTAATTATAATGCTAACTATATTAAAAAACACTAATATTTTAAATATCTTTAAGGTGTTCCACCTTGGTCGTGTTAGTTCTACTGGTACAGAGTTTAGAATTTGGAACTATTTATATTAACTAATGGCCATAATCACGGTAGAACAGGCTCTGTAAAGAAGCAATCGATTTGAAAAAGAAGTTTGTAACAGAAGCATCATTTGTGAACAACTGAGAAAATCTGGGTTTATGAACTAATCTTTCACCCAGAAGTTGCAGGTTCTTACTCCTTCTCAATGGGGCCTTTCCTCAAGAGCCTACAGCACTGAGTGACATGCAGTAGGCGCTGAGGATTGTGTGATTGGACGAATGGGTGCTCTTCACTGTGGGAAATTACGTGGAACTTGGTGTTTCACTGTGATATAATGTAACTTATTTCCCTCGCACCACTTTATAGAAAGAGCATATTAAGGGTTCTGAATTTCTTTGATCTTATCCCCTTCTATTAATGAAGTTTTTCTTCATTACTGAACTGATGAGAAATATGAACAATAACTTCATATCTTCTCTTAGAGTTTATAGGGTATTTTAAGTTTATGAATGTGTTCTTTTTGTGGGTGCTGCTTTCTGTCATAATTCTCTTCCCAGTGAGATGTCTGTTTTTTCACCTAAAGTCTCAGGTTTTAGTCACTTGACCTTGAGGGTGAAGGCTAAATACTTTATTGTCTTTCTTATACTACTATGTTATATAGGTAGTTTTTATACTAAGTAGTTTCTATACATGTATGAATTGTAGTATAAAACTAAGTACTACAGTATAAAAATTGTATCTATCCCTTTATCCTTTGAAGAATAGTTTTAGTGCCAAAAATAATCTACAGCAATGAATGTACTTTTTAATTGTTCTAGAAAAAAATCTTAAGAGTGTGAATCACTCACATTAATTATGTCAGAAAAATGCTCCCCTGGCAACTGGAGAAATGTTATTTTTAAACAGAATTAAGGTGAGATTTTTTTCCCATCTCTTACATCTGTCTGAAGGACAGCCACCTACTGCCCATGGACCATAGGCACTATTGTTTTGATTCAGCTACCAGCACAGCAGTGTGCAGAGCGAAGCACCCCAGTCAGAGCCTCTTGTCCTAATGTGGCCAAGAGCGAGCAAGAAGATGGACTGGTCTCATTCTGTTTTGCCAAGTTGAAACTCCCTTCCCACCTCTTATCTGGAGCCCATCTTTATTTTATTTATTAACATGGTACATGGGAATCAAAATATGCTTCCAAAGAGTAATGATAAATGACAGCACATGTCACATCCAGGTGTTGTCTGATACCGTTTTATCTGTTTCATCTATGCCTCTTCTCAGCAACCACAGTTACTGAACATCCACAGTTGAGAACTCCTGATAAATAACAGCAATAAGCTGCGTTGGAACAGAGTGGAGCTAAAGTCCTTACAGTGATCTTCAAGCCCCTCCATAGGACACCCCAAACCCCCAGAGTAGCTCCTGCCACTCTTCCTTCTCATTCTGCTCCTCCAGGGCTCCCTTGCTGGGCCCTCTTCCCCAGATAGCTGCGTTCTGACGTCCCTCTCAACTTCAGGTGTTGGCTCATGTCGCTTTCTCAGTGAGGCCTACCCTGACACCCTTATTTAAAATCACAGAACTCTGTCTCAGCATTCCAAATCTCTTTACTTGCTCTGCTTTTTAAAATTGCATTCTTTACCTCCATACTAAATGCTTTGCATATTTATTATATTTATTATCTGTCTCGTTCCCCTCCTCCCCAAAATAACCTCATTGGAGCTTTTTTATCTATGGTTCCTATTGTTTTGTTCACTGATATGCCCAGAATAGTTTCTGGTCTTTATTAGTTGCTCAATAAATATCTGTTAATGATTTATAAATGAATAAATAATCCTTTTGTTCCTTGTTAAGACTGGTCATAAATAACAGATAGGAAGTGGTTATATTTATAATAAAATCTCATTGGTTGAAATATAAAGATTTAAAATACAACCATTCTGTCACTAATGCTAAATGATTATAGACTATTTAAAAGGCTCATAGATTAGACCTGGCTTTTTGTTTCTTGATCCCACTCTATAAAGCTGGATGCCAAAAATTCCCATGGCAACTCTGTTCCTTGTTAAGAGGCAAGAATGTGTTTATAGCACAAAACTTCCATGTAAGGGTCATTGAAACTCTGGTATATATTTTCTTCTTTCACCTCTATTAGCTTTTGCTCTGGGTCTTAAACAGAATTCAGTTTTAAGTGTTGCTGATCTCTAGCCCCTCATACAGAAATGTAGGCTTCAACAAACTTAACTTGAATGACTGCTTGCATTAGAAAGTGATTTGGGATAACTGCGGCCAGACAGAGATTCTCCAGCTACAGAGAGCAGGGATCTACTTGTTCCTTGGAAAGCTGTTGATCATAAAGATGAGCTGCCTCTCAACAAGATTTGTGAATTACCTTTTCTTGGGCCATGGGATAGGGAAATCTCGGCACTTAGAGATGATTCAGTGGTTATATGTTAGGTGTATGTTTTGTCCAATCCAAAAGTTTACTTACTCTGTTTCTAGGTACTAGTGTGGGGCAGGTATACATCTTTTACCAGTGCTCTTATTATTTTTCCATTATTAAAAATCAACTCTGCTGCTATTAGCTCATTTTAAAAAGGAGAATTATCTTGCCATGTCATTTTCTGTTAGTTAAACATTCTGAAGAAACCCTTAAACCAAGAGGTTATAGCCTCTTGGTATTGGTGTCTGCTAACAATAAAAAAAAAAACAATATATTAAATAAAGATGATTTAATCATTATGTAGCCAAATGGAAAGGTGTGGGGAAGAGAGGTGCCATATCATTTGTGTATTCATGCTTATTACTCTGAATCTAATTAAATAATATGCATTTAATTATAGAAAAAAGCTGAAAAATTTACCTTGAAATTAGTGTTGAATTCCAAAGTCTGAAATCATGCCTAGAAACATAAACTCACTCTCTGAAAAGCTTGTTCTTCAAGACCTGCTGTGATAGATAGGCATGATCTGTTTAGCTCTTTTCACTGGAAAGATCCAAGATCATTTCCAGGCTTTGTGAGCCATGAGTTTTTAGCTCTGTTGTTTCTAGACCCCAGTGCTGATAAGGCCCTGAAAGTGAGTTTAATCTATTTAGGGAACTTAGGCTGTGCCATGAGCCCACCCTTGACCAGGCTCTCTGATGTTAGAGATGTGGGGTCGAGTCCCAGCTCCACTCCTTTGTAACTACGTGAGCTAGGAACCTTTCTGAGCCTCCTTTTCCTCATTGGTGAATTAAAGCGAACAATGACACCAACCACCTAAGGTAAAACAATAACAGTAAGTTCTCAATATATGTTAGTTGTCAATATCACCCTCTCTTTTAATCTTTACAGTTCAACAAAGTAGCAAGTATCACTGCTTTACATATTATGGAATTGAGCAAGTGTAACTTGCTCAAAGGCATTCAAAAAATAGGGGTTAAGCTAATTGAATATATAAAAACTCATGTTCCTCCCTCAACCATGACAGTCCCTTTGAAGCTCTTTGGTTTTAATCCTAAAGTTCTTTTTGCCTGTAGGTTGAGAACTTGGACCCTAATAATTTTCATTTCTCTGTCCTACTTACCAAGGGTCTGGGTCTAAAAGCAACACCAGGTGTGTGGCCTCTATCTTGACCCTCAGTTCTTCTAAAGATTTAGCTTTTACTATAGAAGAAAATTTCACCCTGGAGATCTGATCACATAGTTCTACACTGTTTGTGCAAAGCTGTGCCACCTTGGTAACTGAATGCAGGCCCAGCTGCCCGCCACTTTGAAAGCCAGTACTCGAGAGACAGGTGCTGTTGTAAAGGAGAGAGGTTTATTCAGATGCCAACCATCTGGAAGATCACAGATTCATGTCTCAAAACCCATCTTAACATCTCAGTGCAAGCAGAGGTTTCTATAAGGAGGGGGAGGGAAAGCAGAACAAAAATCAAGGGGAGAAGTTGAAAAGTTCTCTACACACAGACGAGCACAGTCCATTCTGACAAGACAAGTGATGGTCTGGTGTGCACCTTGGCTCCACTGTTGAAGGTCAGCAAGTCCTCCCGAACTGGAATGTCTGAAGATCAGAGTCTGTATCTTTTGAATAGTTGCTGGGATTCATATACAATCATGCTGTTTATCTACAAGCTACGTATTAGTCAGAGTCAGCATTTACAGAAACAATGTCAAAAGAATGGTGGGGTGGGTTACAAGTCTTCACTATTACAATTCTCCCCTGTTACACCTTCTTGGAGACTTTGTAACCTGTGTTAGTACCTGAGGTCACTAATGGGTAGAGAGATAACAGGTAAGAGCTAAGAGCTAAGTAAAACATTTATGGGTGCTGGTGAAGGAACCATTACAACTGGGGCTATATCGCTTGGTCAATATATAATCCAGCTTTATTTCAGAGAGCAAGGCATCTTTCTATATTGTAAAAGACACTGTGCCTCAAACATTTTATAGTTCTTAATGGCTTCCAAAGTGGAATTCATAAGTATATTTTGAGTGCCTACTATGCATAGCACTATGCTTGGGGATAGGGAGTCCATTCACAACCATCACTGTGAGCTAATAATCTGATGGAAATACCTAAATAATACAGAACAAAATATGAATGGCAAAAAACATACTTATAATGTGTACCTTTGTTTTCCTTGAAGTAATTAAGTGCCAGGCAAATAAAAAAGGCCTTCAATATGGGCTTATTATTGTGAACAAAAAGAATGTGCTGTGATCAAATAAGAGAAAGGAACAATTTATTCTGACTGAGAAGCTTGGGGAAGGCCTCAGGGAGGAAGTGTTACTGGCCTTGAAAAATGAGTAAGCTTGAATTGAGGGAGAGGGAGGAGGCATGGAAGGCTGAAGAAGCAGCTTGAGCAGACACAGGGGAGTGTGTGCATAACCTGCATGTTCAGAAGATATCAGGAGACTGTAGCTGCACATAGGTTTCATACAGACAACAGTGGGAGATGAGGGTGTGAGGGTGTGAGCTGGAGCCCATTGTGAGGACATAAAGTGACAGGATGAAGCTTGCATTCTATTTTCTGAATAATAGGGAGGTTTATGAAGAATGGAGTAATATTTTTACTTCACTCTTTTTGAAAATAAGTCTGAGGATAGTGCAAAAGGATAGATTTAGAGTGTGAAACTGGACATGGGGACCATAGACTAGGAAGCACATATAGAAAGTTCATGGAGTACTTCAAGAAATGAAGTCCTCACTTAAGACAGTTGCTGAGGAAATGAAAGAGCACTCCAAGGAGCCAGAGACCTACTCACCAGGAAAGTAATTTGTTATTGTCTACCGGGAGTGGCCGGAACTGAAAGACAGAATGAAAGAATCGATGGTTGTAGCCAGGGCATTTGAGGAGAAGATGATAGGTACTTGGGTTCCCTGATAAGACTGGGATTTCTGGAAAATCTCATGTTTTAGTTTCAGGATCATGCCTGGCTATAAAATATTAAAGGCATTTCCACCTCCTTTCAGTATTACAAAGCATACTTTTCTATTTTCAAGACACAAATCTGTTTGATAAAAGCAAATTATTCAAAAGACAGCTTAGAATGTCCTCAAATGGAGCCCACACCTATGCCCTACAGAGGGCTTGGACTTATAGGAAAGGCAAAACTTTACCTCTATCCACCTGAGATTTTTAGCTAGACCTCTAAAAAAAGAAAAATTGATAAAGAAAAACCCACAGAAATTTATTAATAAGAAAACTTCATGTATGCCTGAAAGACACCCAGAAAAAAAATGAGTAGCTCAAAGAGATGGCCTTTAAAATTCAGGATTAAATATCATTTTTTAAATTTATTTTTATTGTCTTTTTTTCCATTACTACTTAGTCCCCTTATACCTCTCTCCTCCTGCAGTCACACACTGTTGTCTGTGTCCATGAGTCCTTTTTCCTTTTTGCTCAATCCCTCCCTGCCTACCCTCCACTCCCACTTTAGCTATTATCCTGCTCTCCATATATGAGTCTGTCTCTGTTTTGCTTGTTAGTTCAGTTTGTTCATTAGATTCCACATATGAGTGAAATCATATGGTATTTATCTTTTTCTGACTGGCTTATCTCACTTAGCATGATGTTCTGCAGGCCCATCCATACTGTCTCGAAAGGTAAAATCCATACTGTCTCAAAAGGCAAAATTTTCCTCTTTTTTATAGCTGAGTAGTATTCCATTGTATAAATGTCCCGTAATTGTTTTATCCACTTATCTACTGATGGACCCTTGGGCTGCTTCCAAATCTTGGTGATTATAAATAATGCATCAATGAACATAGGGGTGCTTATGTTCTTTTGAATTAGTGTTTCGGGTTCCTTCAGGTATATTCCCAGAAGTGGAATCACTGAGTCACAAGGCAGATCCATTTTTAATTTTTTAACCATGGATGGAAAGACCTATACTTGGAAAAGTATAAGACATTGAAGAAAGAAATTAAAGAAGATACAAATAAGTGGAAGCACATACCATGTTCATGGATAGATTGAATTAACATCATTAAAATATCCATACTACCCAAAGCAATCTAGAGTCAATACATTTCCTATCGATTCCAATGGCATATTTCACAGAACAAGAACAAATATTTCAAAAACTCACGTGTAACCACAAAAAACCCCGCATAGCAACAGAGATCCTGATAAAGAAGAAAGAAGTTGGAGGAACCATGCTACCCAATATGAAACTATACTGTAAGGCCACAGTAATCAAAACAGCATGGTACTGGCATAAAAATTAACACAGATCAATGGAACAGAATAGAGAGACCAGAAATAAGCCCACACTTTTATAGTCAATTAATATTCAACAGAGGAAGCAAGCACATACAATGGGCTAAAGATGGTTTATTCAATAAATGGTGTTGGGAAAATTGGACAGATATGTGCAGAAAAATGAAACTAGACCACTTTCTGAAACCACACACAAGAATAAATTCAAAATGGATTAAAGACTTAAATGTTAGACCCAAAACCATAAAAATTGTAGAAGAGAACATAGACAGCAAAATCTCAAATATTACTCATAGCAATATTTTACCAGATGTATCTCCCCAGGGAAGGGAAATAAAAGAAAATAAACAAATGGAGCTACGTAAAACTGAAAAGTTTTGGCACAACAAAGGAAAACATCAACAAAATTAAAAAGACAACCCACAGAATGGGAGGACATATTTGCCATACATCTGATAAAGGGTTAATATCCAAATTTATAAAGTCAACACCAAAAAAACAAACAACCCAATTAAAAAATGGGCAAAGGACCTGAATAGACAACTCTCTGAAGAGGACGTACCTATGGCCAATAGATATGAAAAGATGCTCAATGTCACTAATCATCAGAGAAATGCAAATTAAAAACAATGAAATACTGTCTCACATCTGTCAGAATGGCTATCACCAATAAATCAACAAACAACAAGTCCTGGCAAGCATGTGGAAAAAGGGGAACACTTTTGCACTGTTGGTGGGAATGCAGACAGGTGGAGTCACTATGGAAAGCAGTATGGAGATACCTTACATATCATTTTATAGGGAAAGGAGAGGGGATGTAGCCCTCATAGGGGAGAAGAAATAATTTTTAGGAAAGGTGAATATACCCTTAGAAGAATTGATGGTTTGTGTGGGTAGTTTGTGACAAAGTTTGTCTGGGTGTGATGTTGGTCTCCTCTCCTGTGATAATACTGGGCAGGAACCTGGCCTTGAGTGAGTCTGCCCAGGGCCGGTGTGAGGGTTCTTGACTTTGTGTAGGGAAGATGATTTCACAACATGAGAACAGCAAAGTATGAGGATACATTTATTAAAGCTGGGGACAGTGAAACAAGGGAGGGCTTAGCATAGAAGAAGCAATACGAGAGCCTAGACTGGGCTGCCTTAGCTCACTGGGAAGTCAGAGAAAAGGCGACTTTGGGGACAGGTACAGGGAATTAGCCTGGGACACGCTGCCAGCTGCCCATTGCCTTAGAGTTTAGGAGAAGCTGCATGCCTGTGAAGAAAGAAGTGGCTGGGGGAGAAGGAAGGAGAGGGAGAGCATGGAAAACATACACTGGGTCCTCTGTCTTGAAGCTTTATCTCTTTCTTGCAGGCCAGAATCTTAGGGGAGGTCTCAGTGGAGGGTTTCAGCAGAATATTCATCAGTTCTCCAGGTGTGTCCTTTCAGGGTCATGGTCTCCACTGATTGGTCAGTGGCAGGGAAGGGGGCCTTTAGTCATTACAGTTGGACCTGGCATCGCCCTCTTGGTTTTGCTGCTTTTCTGGGCCTGGAGCTGAAATACAGCTGAGGCCTAGATGGTATCTCCAGGGAGGAAAGTTTACCCTGGAGGCCAGGCTCTTGTTTTCCCAATGTTGCCCCCTGCCAAGCACTCAGGGCCTTCCTCCCTGGTGACCATCTGCACCTGGCTGTAAATTGCTTGGCCAGTTTGATCAGCTGTCTGTCTCAGTGTCCCTATTCCACTTGCCAAGAAATTTTCCTAGCTTCTTACTACCCTGTCTCATGATGAGCCAATGCTCCCTGGTTGATGAAACTCCCTGGAGGAGGATTAATGACAATTGAGATCCTTTTGGAGGATATATCTTTAGGCAAATTAAGGAAGTTCAGAGAAAGCCAAGTGCCTACAGTTTATGATAATCAGTATGCCTAAGTGGCATATTTTGGGGTGGTCTGTGCTGCTGCCCTTCAAGTTAAGCCAGCAGCCTAGGAATAACTATATCAGACACTGACAGGAAGTATTTGTAACGGCAATGCCTCGGAGAACTGATGTGTGTAAGGTTATGCTGAGCCTTGAGCTGCTGCTTCTTGAAAATACATTCCACCTCTTTCATGTTCTCTTTTTTTCCTCCCCATGCTTACACTTTTAGAGGAAAAGTCCGGTAAGAAATAACAATTCCTTTCCACATGTTGGCCAAATATTATTTATTCTGTTTACTTTCATCATCTGCATACTTAATAATTGGTTGTGTTTAACACCTAAACAAAATTTTGAATTTTAAAAACAAGCCTTTGTGAACCAGGACCAGGTCTAATTGTATCCTATGGGGAAAAAAGGAAGTTGATTGCTAAGTGATTTCACCAGCTAGTTATAAACGGCCACAGAGTAATTTTGCAAAGATTTACCTCAGCCTCAATCACAGGCATATGACCAAATATTTCAGGTATTGAATTTCATTTATTGCAGCTTTTGCTGGAATTAGTCAAGCTGCATGTACATACCATGAGCTAGGCAAAAAATTTTTGTTAATTTTTTGTTAATGTACGACATGATAGCATCCATCTTGTATGAATGCCTGTGAATCTGGCCTAGAAAAGGGAAGTTACCTTTTTTTCCAGTTAATCAGAAAAATATCTTCATAGGATAATTGCCAGAGGGAATGAGGAATGGGGGAAGGTGGAAGAGAGCAAAGGGGAGGTAAATGGTGGCAGAAGGGGACTTGATTTTGGGTGGTGAGTGCGCGGTGCCAGGGGCAGGTGAGGTGTTGCGGAGTTGTACACTTGAGACCGGCATGGTTTCAGTAACTGGTGTCACCCCAACCAATTTAGTTTTTAAAAATGTAAAACAAAAAACAGAAAGAAAGAAATGAACAAATGATAAGAATACATAAAATAAATATATAAAAATAAAGCAAACCCATAAAAAAAAGAAAAAATATCTCCTTCTGGGGTTGTCAGAGACAGAAAAAGAGGATTTTTATAAAAGTGTAAATCACCTTATGCATGTTACTTTTTAGTACCAGTGGGTAAATTTTAGTGGCAGCACAATTCTGATGTGATGTACCTCTATCTTTTTTTAATCTTAGAACAACATTCAATGAAAATTTATTCTGAGAAGTTTTATGCTCAAAAACAAAAAAATTCAATTTTCTCCTCTCAGCTGCTGGCTTATTGGGAATATGACACAGATGACCTTGCCACTGGCAAATATAAAAATATTGTGTTTCAATGTTAACAAGCACCAAAGGTGCTTGGCTGATTCTATGTAACCCACCTTAAGTGGATGCTCCAGTGAGTGCTATAACCTCTCTTCCTTCCCATGGACCCAAACCTGGCATATTCTGAAGCACCTACAGGATACGCACTTGTAGCAAGGCCATGTGATAGGAAGGAGGAGGAACAAAAGACACAGGAAGAACAAAAAATGGGATCAAAATATTACTTTATCAAAATATGGATCCAATGTCTTTGTTTCCCAAAATAAAGTCAGCACTGTTATTAGTATTGTTATTATTACTAGACTAAATGGCCCACTTCTGCGTAATTGAGAGTCAACTATGTATCACATGCTGTGTGGCATGTGGTATTACTGGTGCACTTTAGTAACTGTTCTTCCTATTTTGCCAATTTCTCTTATTCTCCTTAACCCTGAATATTTCTCTGAATCATCTGAATTTGGTCACTTCAAACAATGACAAGAATGTGTGGCCTAAAGGTCACCCAGGATCCTTTTCAAATCCTGTTTCTCATTGGTTTTCCTCCTGTTGTCCTGAGAGCAATTTTAACTGCAAGTACTCCTTTTCCACATTTTTAGCTGCATATTTTCAAGAAAGAGCCCTCCTCCCACTCCCTTGCTCGTTTTTTCTTTGGAAATGTCATCTTGTTCATTGCTTAATCTGGTCAATTTGTAGTGATATCTTTCTTTAGTCATCTTTTTTGTTTCTCTTGCCAAATGGAGTTTCAGAAGATCAACTCAACCTAATCCTATTGGACATGATAGGTATTCACTGTAATCTGACTTGTAATAGCTATAATTTAAATACATGTAATAGAAACAAATTTAAATATAGAGAAACACCTCCAATGGGAGGATGGCAAACGGGCTTGCCAGAGAGTCTGTCTTCACCCTGAGGCTGTGAGAACAAACAGGAATGTTGGCCGGGGTCAAAATAATAAAATAATTGTATGTACTACTTCTTTCCTAGGAAATTCTATAACATGGCTCACTGAATTTGCTATGACTAGACTACTTAAAGTATCTGTTTGGTGTTTTATAGCTTTTCACACATTTTTCTGTTTCCCCATGGCACTGAGGATGTCAAAGAGCTTCAAACCCTGAGGCTAGTTATTTAATGATTTTGATGAGCTTGCTTTCCAAATATAATCAGAACGGATTATATTTGGCTACTTTTTAAAGTAAATATCTGAAAACACTGACCTTCGTTGGCTAAAACTAAGCTATCCTAGTTAACTGAATTTATATTCTTTTGCACAAAAAAAAATAACAAAACAAAGCTGATGTGGAGAAAGGACACTGTAGGTACTGCAAGGACATAGGCTCAGGTATTTTCTGTAGGGACTTATATCCATATTATAAATTATATAAATTTTACAAATGAAACACTTACAAATACAACTAAATATCCTTATTCTAGAGATCAAGTTATAACTTAAGTAGTATTTGCTTACTTTAAAACAGCCACAAAACACAAAAGTTATCTCTGAAGTGAACACCAAAATAAAAGTAAAGGGAAAAATAAACTGTTTTTCAGAACCTTCTAAATTTATAAGACTATCAAGAGAAATGTTAGAATCGAACAATGAATGTTTAATTAGGAAAGCAAGAAATTTGCTCAGAAAAAGGAATAGACCACTTCGAGTAATCAGGTAAAGTAATAAAAACAGCAGATGAAATTTACAGGGAGCTTATTTTATGATACAAATGCTCGCAATCAGAAACAAATTGGCCACCTGCAGATTCTGAGCCTGGGTAAGTGTTTTGTTTGGTTGTGCAGCTAAAAACAATTTTGGTCTGCATTTAAAAATCAGAACATCCGAATTAGAAAAAATCATATTGTGCATTTTTGTTCAAAAACTCTGAATATCTGGCAATACTAGGCCCACATTTCTGCATGGCAGGCACAAGTGCACCTGAGTAGTGGGCAGTTCACCAGAGCTTCGTGAAACACACGTGCCCTTACACACAGCAGCCCTGCTCCTTGCCCTGCACACCGAAGTGTTTTAGACCAGATACTGAACGAGTTTCCCTCCACCTTCGAAGAAAATCTCTTGGTGGAACAAATACAAAATGCTAAAGGCTTCAGAGGTCATGGAAAATGACAGAAGAAACAGTAAAATAAAATTTTTAACAGGCAAAGACCCTCACCTCTTGGCTGATAAAGATTTGCTGTGCTTGGCTTTGGCAGTGCCTACAGCTAGCTTATGCTCCTTAATGGTGATAATTAACATAGATAATTCCCTTGTATTTGACTTCTGGAGTTCTCTTTCTTTTGAAGGTTTCAGATACTCTTAATTATGGACCTTGAGGCTTTGTACATCTGACCTTTCCTTAGCTTCCAGCGGGTCTTCTGGATTCTGGCTAATGAACTTGACTACGTGACCACATGAATTTGAACAGCTGTTCTTTGAGGAAAGCATTTCGCAAATAGAGTTTCCAAAATGCTATCTTATAGGTTGTCTTCTACTAGAAAAAATATAGGAACTATTGATTAAAATTTAGGTTTTTAACTCATTAGAGATTGAGATACGAAAATTTGGGTAGATTAACACATTGAAATTATTTTGAAAAGTGTTCTCTCTATATTATATTAATAACATTTTTTAAATTTAGTTTCTGTTTCTATATGGCTACAGTCAGCAATTTATTTTGCATTATTTCTCATAATTTTATCTTGGGGTAACTTGTGTCACTTTTAATCCCCCCTTTTGCTTTATTTTATGTTATTTTTAACAATGAATTGTTGCCTTGCCTGGTGTGGCTCCGTGGATTGAGTACTGGCCTGCAAACCAAAGTGTCACTGGTTCAATTTCATGGTCAGGGCACATGCCTGTGTTGCAGGCAAAGTCCGCAGTTGGGGGCATTTGAGAGGCAACTACATATTGATATTTCTCTCCTTCTCTTTATCTCTCCCTCTCCCTCTCTCTAAAAATAAATAAATAAAACCTTAAAAAGCAAAAAGAATGAATTGTTTGCCATGAAATTGGAGCTAAAATTATAAATTCCCACATTCTTTTCTTAAAGGAGAATGTGAGTCTGGTCATTAAAGAATTATAAAGCCTAAATCTTCATATAAAAGAGTATTTGAACTTCTCTGAAAATACAGTAAAAATTAGTTAGTAAAAGAATTTAAGCCCCAAAATAGATACTGTGTCCTTTTTTCCTAATTTTATTTAAATTACATCCACACACATAGACAGATTTATAAGAGAGATGGAATCAATATGGAGCAGTGTCTGGAAAGTAAGGCAAATAATAAAGTCTAAACTCTTACAAGTAAAATTGACTCTATCAGTGTTTCTAAACTCTTGGCTACTTATAAAATTCATCTGAGATAACCATTCCTGGATATCAGCCATGAGGACTTTTGCCTTTTAGGAGTCCTCCAACAATGTCACACTTGGTGTCCTAGGAAGAACACGATAATGGAAGATTATAGATCTAAATTCTGTCTCTGATTCTACCCATCTGCTGGCTGTGTATCGCAGAGCCTCACTTTCCCCTTTATATGATCAATGCAGCTGGCCTAGATATCCACGGAGGCCTCTCCGTTATAAATACTATAGGCTTTCATTTCCTGCCCATGTTCTGGAGAGTAGAACCATCCTCTTTATTTGAGCAACCTTCTAGTTACTTTTATATTTGTGCTCCTGGCCCAGATTTGGAGGTATAGCCAATACAGGGTCCTAGGTAGTCTCTGGTAAATTCATGGGATAGCCCCATATTCTGAAAGTGAAATTCTAAGCATCATCTCTTTCCTCACTCGTATCGTGGTCACTCTTGTTACTACAGAGCAATTCTAAGGAGGGAGAGCTATCAGCGTTTGTTGAGGTACATTGATAGCCATTGTCAAAGTGTAAGGAATGAAAGAGAAGCAGTATGTCTGCTGCTTGTGGTTTTCCAGACATCGTCTGGTCCACCAGTATTCTACTGGTGCTGGACAGTTTCATTTCCCATCTGTATTTGGCAGGGCACCTCATCTTCCCCATCACATTTCTACTCCCTGGTAGAGGCTGCCCAAACCACCAGGCCAAGAACACCTAAAATTAAGTCCTCATCAGCACACATTCCATATAACACTAAGGAAAAGAGTCAGGCAAAGAAGAGGTCTGTCTAATCCTGGTCTCTGGCTTTTGGAAATTCCAATTTAGGCCCTAATTATGAGGGAAATGCATTATCTTATGATGTTTGTTAACACCCTTTTGTGTGAAGGATTAGTTTTCCCTTTAATACCTATTCTCTAAAACTCTCCTCCCTAAAAACTCCTCATGCCAAGATATCAAAATTTCTTGTACATATCCACCTTGTGTGCACATAACTTGAAACTAGTACATCTCCATGAGCAAAGCTATATTATATTGAGATACAATGGACAGATTCTCTTTAGAGTTCTCCAAAACTTCCTTATGTTTTCAGTGGGCCACAAACACAGTAACTACCCATCTTCCTTTGGCCTGATTACTTAGAGTGCATGTTTGGTTAGCTGTTTAGGAAGCCTTCTGTTACCCAAGCCTGTTGACTGATCCATCATTCTCTGACTAGGTGTCTGTTCTCTCTTCCTTTTTGCTGATCACAGAGGCGCAGCCCGGTAAGAACTCTCAACATTTTTACCTTAAATGTGTATAGAGAAAACTGCTGCCAAGGCCAGGGGGTCAGGTTGGCTTCTCATCAAATGTGTGATAGCCCAGTATGAATGAATGAGGCAGGTGAATGCTGTTTACTGGTTGGAAGTGTCTGGTACTATACATGTCAAGAACATATTTTAAAACTATAAGAGCAATTTTCAATAACAAACTAAATTAATACATCCTAACTCCTAGGGCTGAATTTAAAAAATGTGGGGTGTGTGTGTGTGTGTGTGTGTGTGTGCAAGGTGTAGAGGTTGGCCAGAATGCACCATAGAAGTTTATAGCAAAGTGATACTGAAGATTAAGAAAACTATGAGGAAATAATTTTAAAGCACATGGTTTTTAAGCCTGAATTTGAAATAAGTCCCTGAACCATGAGTTTCATCGTCCAGTATACACTGATACATAGGAATGCATAGTCACAGCTTCCATCTGAGAGAACAATATATGCTTTCAAGTCAAATGCCTGGGCTGCCACATAATTCTATATGTCGTCACTGAAGACAAATCAGTACTAGTTTACATTGTTCAAAATAAAATCTGAGTCATTTTCCTCAGTTGGAAGGATATGATGTATTCAGAACAATAAAATAAGGGTCTTTGCTATGTTTGAAATGACCCCCATCTGTCTAGTCAGTCCCTTGAAAGAGGAAATGGAACTGAAAATGCTGCCCTCTGAAATATCCCTAGGTCTGTGTCAATTCTATTAATTATTATTTGAGGCAAATACTCTGCTCTGAGAAACTGACAGTTCTCTGTTTGAACCACTTGGCTGAGGATCAAAGAAAACAATACCTGCAGGTGTGGATCATCTCAGGTAACACCTCAGACTATAAATTATTCTTTTTTAAAAAAAGAAAGTGAATTAACCAACTCAAAATGAAGGAAATATATTCACTATCTACCAATAATGTTAATCATTGGAAGGAAAACGGGGTCACTTGGTGAGGAGGAGGTTTTTGAATTCAGTGGGCTTTTTTCCTGAATGTGGTCTGTGTGGTCCACCTCACCTTAACCTGGGTTTGGATTTGTCGTGCTGCAACATCGAGGCCATCAAAACCTGTATGCCGGCTCCAGCTGACAATGGGACTTTCTTTTCTATTGCTGCTGACTTGCTGCTGCTCAGTCGAATGTCTGTTTCTTTCTAAATTGATATTATTTTATTCTTCCTAATTTCTAAACAAGACTTTTCCTGCCTATTTCTGCCATGTCTTCCTGCATTTAATTCATTCATGAGAAGTATTTACTAAAAATGTTACAGGGGCTTCTGTGTAGGGCCTTGTAATAGTAACTCTATTGAATGGATACACCAGGAATCAATGAATACAAAAGAAGCTCTGTACCTTTCTTGGTGTCATGAGTACCACATTTTGAATGAAAGGGGTAAGATAGAGAGACCGAAAGCTCTTCAGTACAGCCTCTACTTCCTGGATCTCAGGTCGCACAGTACCAGAGGGGAGCTGTTCCCCCCATGCCAACCTCGTGACTGACAACTTAAAATTAGAGCTCCTGGGCCTCTTCCTTCAGACCTTATTAATAAAAATATGACCAGCCGAGGCTCCATACCTAGAAAACATTTTAATGCCACTTAAACAATGTGTTCTCTTATTATTTTTGTCTATACATTCTTATTTTCCAAAAGCCAACCTTGATCCAAACTCCTGTAATGACTATAGCTGGTGTAAATTACAATGTTTATTTAAATAAATACATATTAATATAAACAAATTTATTGATTTATTAAAATAAAATTTATATGGTTAAATATTTAATTTGTTAAAACAAACTTTATTTTAAAAGTTGTTACTAATAACATAATAATTCTCTGTGTGGCACACACACAGATTGTGTTATTAAGCAAGACAAGGCAAGACAGAAAATACAGTTTGAGAGACTGGACTACTCCCTAGAAAACATCTAGCGGATGGATCCGTGTTCAGATTGAAACTGCTCCTTTATCACAAATGAGTTCAAAATGAGACCAAAAACTCTGAAAAATCCTTAGGGAAAAGAGAAAGGAGATTCTTATAGTGCTATATCTTGCCCCGTTATTGATGTTATCATTTGCGAGAAGATATATATCTATAACCACTCGGCAGAGCCTTCGCCAAAGTAGGAAAGTAGAAAAGAATGTTTGTTTGATGACCACCCACCAAACTCTTGGTCACACCATTGGAAATACTTTCCTAGACTTTCACTCTGCCCTGCAACCCCACAGTTCTGTCTGCCCTATCATTCTCCTAAGCAGCTCTGCCAAGCCACGCCCCACCCATGGTTCCATGCATTCAGGAGTCTATTTTTCTGGAAGCACCTCATGCTAAGGACCTTTCACAGAGATTTTGAATCAGCCCTTTTTATCCAATCAGTCCTTCTGATATCAAAGTACATTTCTGCTCGGGCAATATAAAAGCCACAGATGGCCTTCTCAGGTTACTTGTGTCCGGCCTACTTGCATCCCAGCAGTATCACAGTGCCTTGAGCTACAGGAATGACCCCCAATTGGTAGAACAGTGAGCCAGGAATCAGGCAAGTAGAAAAAACTGGTGTTGGTGCACCTGGAGGGGAAGATGGAATTCCCTGGCTCCTTGCGTAAAACAGCTGCAAAATCAGTGCCAATGCCCCCAAGGTTTCCTTTCCTGTGACATTTGCCACTTATATCACTAAAAATTGCATTAGTAAACTATGACTATTTCTACTAACTTATGGACCCCATCTGATAAGAGCAGACAGTACTCCTACTATAGTCTATGACTTTCAAACATCAAGTGTAAATTAAATTTGGACTTACTTTCTCATCTGCCAAACTTCTGTATTGTATTTTAATAGAGTATTTAATATTTACATTAATTTATCAAATCTATACAGGTAAGGGATTTTTGTGGTTCAGGAGACATGATTTATGCTCCTTTTCTCTCTATAATCCTAAATCAAATGAAAAACTGGTTTATATGAATGTGTCTACAATCTCCAACTTGAATGTGATTCTGAGAAAAATTTCATTTTTCACCATCTGCATTTCTTTGAGTTTAGTGTAATTGCAATAACAGAAATATACATATTGTATATAACGTATATGTGGTCTTAAACCTTATAGTGTCTATTTCTAATTCTAGGGTGCAATTAAAAGGAACTTGTCCAGTAAGTATATCTTAGCTACCAAAAATAGAGTACAACTTAAAAGAAGGAATAAGTTCCTTGGATCTTGGAGCCTATATACATTTAACATATACTTTTGGGTTTGATTTTTAAGACTTACAAATATCTTTTACAGCAAAGAAATCTTGTAATGATAAAGGGGTTTAGTGAGGTCTGAATGATTAATGTTTAAATTCTGAAAATGAATATGTTTTTGGAAAACTTTGCTATTTTCTTCCTGTGTTTGTCAACTCTTGCTGTATCATTTAACTTTAGAAATGAAATTTACCAAGTATATGCTTGGTCATGGGAGTAGAGAGAGGAAGGGGGCAGAAGGAACTGAAGATAGATACAACTTACTAATTCTTGTGTTATTTGATATAAAAATTTTAGTCAGCCAAGGTTATATGCAATAGGTTATAATATATACAGGGCATGATTTTCCTCGGCTGCATACAGCACATTCTAGGCAATTCTAAATTCATGTTTTCTGGTTAAAGGTATAACATTTTCTTGGCATTTTAAGCAAAGGACAAGCAGAGAATTGTGGATTTATGTACTACGTACATATGGCCTAGCTTAGCAGTCTCTTATGGTAATTGGGAAGCAGACATTTGAAGAATGGCATGTTACTCCATTAGTTCTACATTATTCAAATCATCTGTTTGATGTCTCATCATGGTAATTCATTGGTTGATTAGGTTTTACAAATGCCAGAGAAAATGCTACTACATAGGCCTAATACGAGATTGTTGCATTGCCGGGGGTGAGGGTTTATTTTCTGGGTTTGTTTTGCAAAGCTTTCATGTCGAGTTGCTTGTTAATGGGACTCAAATCTCTATGTGTTTCCAAATGTAGCTCATAAGACAGATAAGTAAGAAATGGTAAAATATACCTATAAAGTTTCTTTGTCCTGTACATCAGGTGAAGAAGTGGCCAGACCCAGGCGGTCCACGCCAACTCCAGAACTTATAAGGTAAATGTGAAAGATGTTGGTTGTGTTTTATGCAAAGCATCATCCCGACTGTTAACAATTTAGCCAGTCTCATTTGGACTAAACTCTCAGGTCCTGTTTTAAAAAGGACCTGCCCATATGTGTAAGGCCAGGCATGATTCAAATGTTATCATTCCTTATGAGTGCAGCCTGAGGGAGGCCTTTAAGGAAAGACTCTGTAGTCATCTACAGTAATCGTCTATCAGAATGCGCAGTCCCCTCACTAATGGGAGGGTTGAAAGTCTATATGAAGAGGTCCTTTAGGGTGTGGAATACTAAACTGAAATACACTTACATTTTCTTATAAAGAGTAGCCTGTTTAATTGGATACAATTTCACGATACATTCCACCTGCCCCACACCAAAGGAATCTTCTGTTCTGTTTTTGTTTTTGGCAAAACATCATATTTTACACTGTGTATTTATTGGATTAAGTAAGTACTGTACAACTGGACATTGTTTTCCAAAAATACTCTTATTTAAAAACTGAATCTTTTAAATTTTCTTTCCTCCAACCTCTCCTCTCCCCACTTCTCCTCTTGCCTCCCACCACAACGCAGAGAACTCATTAGGATCAATCTGGGGGAGAAACAGGGAAGATTATACAACCTTTTGTTAATAATCAGTTTAAGTAATAATGGGGGGAAAGAATGAGAGTTTAACTTATCCTCCTTTCCCCTTGATTTTTCAATACTCCTTTTTTTTCTTTCTCTGTTGGATAGGAGGGAGGGATAGATTCAATTAGAAGCTGGTAGACCCAGTTTTTCATTCGAACACGAACTGTCTGGGTCGCTTATCACTTAGGCTCTCCATGCCTGACTTTCACTATATAAATTGCATTAATTACAACACAGAAATGTGGTGAAGACAAATATCAATGGTTTTGGAGATCTTAAGGTGCTTTGCAATAAACTTATCTCTAGTGTTATTTCTTCCAGGTATGGAGAATCATGATGTTTTGAAAGAGTTTCTCTCCTTCAGCTTATTGAATCAGCACCTTGGTCCCCCATTGAGAACAAGGGATCTCATACCCTATCGATTCTCTTATCCATAATACTTTTGACATCCTTATATATACTTTCCAGATCTACAGCATCTTATGTACGTGCATATATACCTACAAAAGTACACACATACACACACACCTGCTACCTTACTGTGAAAAGTGTGTGAAAGCTTGTACATGTTTTCCAGCATTAATATTCCCTTTCTTTCTGTTTTGCTTTAATGTATATGATTTAGCAAAAAACCTCCAGATGACACTGTGGCCCTAGCTCCCCTCTTTGGCCCACCATTAGAATCAGCCTTTGATGAACAGAAGACAGAAGGTAGGAAAAATGTACTATCTGTAGAATTTTTTTCTTTTCATTAGCTTTCCTCAAGGAAATATATGCGTTTTGAGAAGTATTTTTAATATAGCATCAAATCTCTAGTAGCTATGTTTGGTAACATAAAGTACTTTTTCAAATATCATTTGAGTTAAGAGCACTATGGTACATACATGATAAAATGTTATTTTTCTAGGGCCCATTGTTGAGGTACCTTAAATTTAAGCATTAAGGACAAGAGTTGAAAACATAATGAGCACGCTAGGCTACTGTAACAAAGACGCCAAAGTACAGTGAATTCAACAAGAATTCAAACAGTTTTGTTTGTTTCACATTAACAGTCTCAGAGCGAACAACATGGGGCTGTAGGGGCTGCTCTGCTGTTCTCAACATGTGGCCTTCATCTCTGGGCCTAAGGGGGCTGCTCCAGCTCTCACCACCTTCCAGCCTGAAGGAAGGGGGTGGGGGTGGGAAGGGCCAGTGGACCTGCTGCCATTTCCTGTAAGAGCAAAATCTGGAAGAGACATCACTTCAGCCAGAGCCCATCATAGACCATTAAGTGCCGCAGGGCCAGCTAACACTCTTTAACCAGGAAGAAATGGAGAGAATATGCTGGAAAACAGCTAACAGTCTCCCATACCTGGACATTTTTCAATGATTTAGTTAGGAAAATATACAAAAAACCTCCCTAAATCCTCCTCAGTGAATTGTCTACTATTTAGGTCCTGCGATGAAGTTAGCAGTTGTCATACTAACTTCCCTGTGATCATCTCCTTCTTATAGATGTGATTATGTAGTGACTGAAGACAGGATTTGATCTGTGTCATTTGACTCCCCCATTATAGGAATTTCATAACTGCATGGAAACATGATATACAAAATATAAAACAGTTCTTAAAAATCAAGGTGGGGTTTGACATTGAATCAATTTAAGAAATGCTGCTTTACGTCTTTAAAGAATGTTTACTTTCATATTAAAACAAAACAGTGCTAAGACCATCTTTGCAGTTCATCATGGAGGGGAGATGCACCCTGAAATTGTCCGTGACCCTGGCTTGATTGTTCTTTAGGTGGTTTCAGCCCCAGACATTTTTTCTCTAAAGTTCCAGCATTTGCAATAAGCACACTAACTCTTCTGATACTTGCACTTACCTATAATACCTGCACACTCTCACATCTTTTGATTGATTTTCTATCACTAGTTTAAAAGGACCAAGGGAAATATATGTATTTTGGAGTCAAGTATGCATGCTTGGGGTCAGATCTTAGCTCCCCTACTTTGCTCTTGGACAAGTTATTTGATTGCTCTAATCTTTGGTTTCCTCTCCTGAAATGGTACTAATACCAACTACATGGTGGTGCTGTGAAGATTAAATACATGTAATAATAGCTGTGGGCCTCGTGGTGTTTTATGTACATTTTGTATATATTATATTTATATCCTCCTTTAATCCTTTCAGTAACTCTCTGAGATTGCTCTTATTATCACTACACTAAAGAAAGGGAAACTCAGAAGTTAAAGGACTTGCCCGAGGTCTACAGTAAGTGTAGAGGCTGGATTCAAATCCACATCCAACTCACTTTCCAGCTTGTGTTTTATAACATAACGAATTACAATCAGTATTTACATAGCTCTTGGCATATGATAGGTGCTGGGAATAGCTCTTTACAGGGTTATCATAGCAATTTAAAAAATCAAAAGGAGGAGAGAAAAGACATGGAAGACCCCCGGCCAGTTCCTCAGTTGGTTGGAGCGCCATCCCATACATCAGAAGGTCATGGGTTGGATTCCTGGTCAGACCACAGACCTAGGTTGCAAGTTCAGTCCCCAATCAGGGTGCATATAGGAGGCAACCAATCGATGTTTCTCTCTCACATAGACATTTCTCTGTGTTTGTTTGTCTGTCTGTCTCTCTCTATTCATCCATCCCCCTCCTTCTCTAAAATCAATAAAAACATATGCTTGGGTGCAGATTTTAAAAATGTATATATAAGAAACCTTAGATTCAATATGCTTAGGCTCAGTGCCTAATTGTCATGATTTAATTGGCAATATTTTAGATGTCTAAGCACATGTTTATTTTTCTGGTTCTCTTAAGATATTCACCAACTACTCTTAATTGACTTAATTTCTCTCCACGATGCTGTGAAAGGTTTATTTAAAGACCCAGTTATATCCTTTAAAAATACAAACCACTGTATAGAACCCAGGCATTGTAATTCTTGAAGCAGATTCTTAACAAACTTTAGATAAGCCAACATAAGGCAAACTTCCATGGGGTCAATGCCTGGATTTTCAAATGGGTGCCAGAAACCGAGCCAGTATGTTCCGAATGTCCTTAAGTGACCAAGTGGGGAGAAAATGCAGTTTTTATTTAGCTATATGTAAACACACAGACACCCTCCTGTACACATATGAACACACACACCCTACTCCTATTTCCATTCTCTGCTCGAAAAGAACAAGCAGCAGCACATTCCTAAATTAATTTGCTAGTCCTGAGGCAGGAGAGAAATAATTGTGTGAAGCTCAACTTTAAATTGAAATGTTAACTTCTAAAATCTAGGAGCATTTCTTTTTAAACTCACCCTGAAAAAAATGTTTTTATATTTCCAGTTCTTTTAGATCAGCCTGAGATATGGGGTTCAGGCCAACCAGTTAATCCGAGCATCGAGTCGCCAAAGTTAACAAGGCCTTTTCCCACTGGAAGTAAGTTATGTGCCTGCTCTGTCTGGAAAAATAAATGACTCATTTTACTGTCTGTCTGCATAGTGAAATTAGACAACTCTTAGAAAGTCTTCGTAAGCAACACTCAGACTGTATAATATTCAGAGGAGATGTTATTCTAATAGGCTTTAGAGTTAAATGGACCAAGGGCAGGTTGTCAAGGCAGAATAACAATAAAGTAAAATTATTAACTTTGGATAATAGTCTCTTCTGACATCTTGTAGGCTTACTTATTCATTCATTTAGTCATTCATTCAGAATGTATATGTAAGAGTGAAAAGCAAGTGAGCTAAAGAGCCTACTGTACTCCGGGCACAGGCTATCACACAACAGAGGTATCACATAGCCTCAAGTCAGGTGTGGTTTCTTCTAGATATACAGAATAACTGAGGCTGCATAGGATAGAAAGGACACATGGAGAGGGAAGAATGATAATTGGAGAGCAAGACAAATGATGCTATACAATAGAGAGAAGCTGAGACAGGAGATCTACACAAATTTATCTCAAAGCAGGGCTATCAGCCCAGCTCGTTCCAGCATGCCCCTCTTCTACCCCAGGCGACCAGGAAAGGAGATCCTAAAGATCTTTACAGCCCTTCACCTGCAGTGGGTTGGGTTATCTGGACTGAACTGATTGCTCAGTCAGCCAAGCCACCGGTCTGATGGATTTATCGAGTTCTCATTTCAGTAGACTTAATGTAGCGAATGTGCATGTAGAAAACACTCCTTAACAATCCCATGGGAGGAAGATTGGATCCCAGAGAAAGGTGTTTGAGGGTGGAAGGGGGGATGTAGAGGATATTTTTACTCTGTGAGGAGCACACACAAGCCAATTAATATAATACTTTTTCCAGGTCAGCATCCCCAGGGTTCTGTTTTTTGGTGCCTAAAAATAGTCACAGGAATTAAACAAGGATTCCTAATCAACAGCATAAGAGGCTTTTTGTTGGATATGTTGCTATAAGCCATGTAATCCAGTCTTTCCAAGGATATTTCCTCATAAAATAGGGAAAAACATAAACAATTTTTTTAAACTTGATCTTCCAAAGATGTGTTTTCAAAGGATTAGAACCCCAGTGACATGAATTCTTTGGATATACCAAATATGGCCAGTGACAAGAAAACATTCATTTAAACAAAGAATAAGAAAAAAAAATGTACCTATTGAAGCTGTAAGTCCCAATTTTGCCCAGAAAATGACAAGTCCAGTTTAAAAGGATTGGGGCCATAATACAATACTTTTTCTATCTTTGAGGGTTTTTTAGCTGTAATTTTTACCAAGGTAACGTGTTCATCCTTCCTTGGCCCAAATCAATTTGCTTCAGGCTTTCAAAAATATACTAAAATTTAAAACATATAACTTAGAGAAATCTTTCCAGACTCAATCCATATAAAGCAATGTGACCTAATCTTTGCAAAGATTGGATATAATATCCTGACTATATTAAAAACCTGTATGGAGTCCCCTCCCAAGCTGTTCTCATTTCCGTGATCACACCCTGGGTTGTAATTGTGTGTTAACATGATACTCGATAATCTAGTCAGAAATTCCTTGAGGGCAGAGGCTCCTTTTTTTCAACCCTGTGTACATAATTCCTAGTACATGCCGTAGGAGGTTTGTCAAATAAAGTAATGAATGAATGAAATAATAATGTTATTATGGTTATTTTCTTAAACTTTTTTGGTAAATTCTTATTATCACAAAATGGAAGAATGTGAATGGGACTTGCATCAGTTCCCTAGGTTTCAATTTCTTTAAAAAAATTAGACTGTTAGTGGCTATTCCACTTCCAAGAACAAGAACATGAATGAAAGCCTAAATCCTGCTTCTCTACAGAATATTGTGTAACTCAGGGAGAAAGTAACCAGTAATGCCGGGCTCCTCATCTCTTTGCAGCACCTCCACCACTGCCTCCGAAAAATGTACCAGCCACCCCACCCCGAACAGGCTCCCCACTCACGGTCGGACCAGGTAAGCCGTAGTGCTTTCTGTTCTGGGATGATGTGGCAGTCAGAACAGTATTCCAGGCTTCAACATGCCCAAAATGTGTTGGAAGCTATAGACTAGACTAACATGAAAATATTTGCATTTGGTTTTACTTCCATTACAATCTACCATGAAGACCCATTTTAAAGAATCACTCTCAAGTTTCACAAAAAAAGATGCACTTCCCAACTAATTTTTCTGTGTATATTATTGGTGAGTGAGGACTATATTTACCTGTAAAGTGAAAGAAAAAACTCTCAGTACCAAAAGTCATTGTTTAATTATGTCACTTCATTGGATCTCATTTTAATGATATGCAAATTAATAGTCTCAAGACACAGTTTGTAGTTTTTTCTAAGAACGGATAAAATTTTTGCCAGAATTAAAACTATTTCATCTATCAAAATATAAATTAGTTCCCAGGCTGTGCATCATACTGGTAAGCTTGGGTGGTAGGGAATTTTTTTCCTGGTAATCATAAAATTACTTATTATCCCCTGGCAAAAAGATGTGCAAAGATGATGAAATATTGCAAGCAATTGCTGCATGCTTTTAGACAGATAATTTCTAAGGCACATCTTTATTTTCTATTAAAATCAATACTAAATATTCATACAATTTATAATCTACCTGATCTTATTGGACTAGCAAGTCAAAAGCAGTAATAGTCATTTCATGTGCCTGGGCTTTTAGAATGTGGTTCTTTATCACCTTTGGACTTCTATTGCAGCTTCATCCTTTACTATTTGTGCAGCCTGGTGAGTTTGATAGCTACAGAGTGGGATATTTATCAACAAGAGCAAATGCAGTACGTAGTCATTTATGAAATTTATGTTGACTCAGACCCAACAGGGAGTCGTCCAGGGTGTCATAGGAAAGGTATTTGCAAGTTCAAATCATTTTGGCCCCTTGGATCTCTTCTATTAATACATTAGATATAAATAAAACTACTATGAAATTATAAATATTGCAGGTTATGCAAACTGCTATCTGTAGCCTTGGAAACTTGAATGTTAACTCCTTTCAAATGTGGAATATGGAAGGACTAAGCTGCTTCTTGTAGCCAAAGGGTTATTTAAAGGTAAAGTAGCTTCTGTTCATTGCCTCGCAATTATTTAGGTAACAATTTTTAATTTGAATAACCTCAGTTTTTTAAAAAAATATACTTTCTCACACAGCAGTTGTTATCAAATCTTTTCCTGCCAAGCTATAGAAGGTAGTTTTTACTTTTTTCTTGTATTATTGATAAGACAAAAAGAATAGCTAATGTTTAAGCAAAACATAAGTTTCTGACTCATGACTTCAGATATATGTCACAGCTATGCCTCTAATGTTAAGTGATTAGGTATAACAAAAAAATTGTGCAGCTATTTTTATGATTTTCTTCCTTGTTAAATAGGTATATGTGTTCTAATAAGCAGCAGTAAATGTCTTCTCAATAATTTATATGTGTGTTGTGTGTGGGGTGTATATAAGTACGTAAGTATATATGTGGGGATATCCCTTTATGTAACCTTTGTGCTGTGTTTCTGGTATACTTAAGGTGGAAGATATATAGCTAACTATGATGTGCAAGTTTTTTTAACTAGCAGATATTATAATTAGTTTCACCAAGCATTTTAATTCCATACGCTAGAGTAGATAATCATTTTCAAATATGAGGGTGACTTTCAGCTATCTAATTTTTATTGTATTATATGAATTTCAGTAGGCCAGATTTTCACAAGGGACCTCCCTTTTGGAATTTGCCGTTCCAAAGCCTTACTTCCCTGTAACCCTAGCCCTGCGTTCTCAAAGTGATCACACTGCTCTGTCATGAGCAGCCCTTGAGAGCGGCAGCGTGCCCAGAACTTCCGGTGATGGGAACAGTAGCTAACTGGGGTCGCCCTGCAAAGGGGGAAATAAACACATAAAAAAATGACACTCACATTCTGGAGGGAATGTGAGCTCCCCTCTCCCCTTCAGCTCTGATCAAGATATTTTTACCTCATGAAATATGCCCAGTGCAGTGCCCAGAAGGCAGTCTAGTTATCAGGTTTCCCTACCCTTTCCCACCCCACCCTCCATACAAATGATATTAACAAACGTCAACTAAAGCTCAAAACCAACTACTTCAACCACAGGAGATGACCGGTCAGCCACAGAGGTCAAAATTGAAAAGCTACCATCAATCAATGACTTGGACAGCATTTTTGGCCCCGTGTTGTCCCCCAAGTCTGTTGCTGTTAATGCTGAAGAAAAGTGGGTCCGTTTCTCTGAAACATCCCCAGAACACGTTACTCCGGAGTTGACTCCAAGGGAAAAGGTGGTGTCCCCACCAGCTGCATCAGACAACCCAGATGACTCCCCAGAGCTGGGCCCTCCGAGCCCTCCAGGCCCCTCAGGCCCTCCAGGGCCCCCTGGTCCTCCTCGAAATGTACCATCGCCACTCAATTTAGAAGAAGTCCAGAAGAAAGTCACTGAGCAGAGCTTCATTAAAGATGATTATTTAGAAACAATCTCATCTCCTAAAGATTTTGGGTTGGGACAGAGAGCAACTCCGCCTCCCCCTCCACCACCCACCTACAGAACTGTGGTTTCGTCCCCTGGACCTGGCTCGGGCAGTGGTACGGGGACCACCAGTGGTATGTCTTACTGTCTGAGTGTGCTTTGCGTGCCCGGGAATGGCTGTGGCTGCTGCAGTATGAGCACGCCCTCCTTCTGCCTGGCGGCTGGCTTTAGAGCTTCAGTCATCCCTCCTTCGGTCTGGGTGTCCTGTGGCCCTGTGGCATGTCCTAGTCCATCGAATGCTGGCAGTCATAGTGCAAGTCTGTGGATGTGTTCTGCCCTGCCCTCCCAGCCCTGAGGAGTGCCCATCCTCCCCTCTGCAGTTAGGAAGTGTAAGTTTTTAAACAAAGCTGTGACGTCATTGTTTGGAATTCAAGCAAGTTCTAGAGAGACAGATGTCACAGCCAGTAAGTTTCATGTTAAATGTCTGATTTCCTTGTCAGATGTTTCCACAAGAGCCCTAGTTTTGCCTTGTTTTGTTTTTTTAAATCTGTTTGGTTTTCAGCTTTATTAAGGTGTAATTCACAAATAAAATTGTAAGATAAAGTACACGACGTGAGGATATGATAGACATGTATATTGTAAAAGGACTCCCCACATCAAGTTAATTGTCACATCCATCAGCCCCGTGTCTACCTTTTTCTTTTTTTGGTGAGAACATTTAAGTTCTACTCTCTTAGTGAATACCAACTATACAATACAGTGTTATCAATTATACAATATAACCACCAGGTTATACATTATATTGTCAGACCTTTTTTACCTTATAACTGAAAGTTTATATTTCTTTTTCCCAAAGACCCTAGTTTTTACAAATCAATGTGGGGATTTTTTCCCTACTATTTTTCTTTTCTTTCTTGCTTGCTTTTTTTTGTTTTTGTTTTTGTGAGGAGAGAACCCTCTAATTTTTTTCAAGGGGAAAAAAAGAGTTTGCAAAGGAGATTTTAGAAGACAGCAAGAATGAAATACCTCCCTGCATCCCCAACCTAATCAAGCTGTCACTAAAGACAAACTATTCTCTGATTCCTTTTGATGTGCTCATCAGCCTATCCTGTCAATTCTAAGTGTGGTGACAGGTGATTGGAAAGTGCATCAGAAATGTATGTTTTGGAACAATATATGCACATGTTGACACTGAATCTGATTTTTTGGTTTTTCTTATGCACAGCTTCATTTTGTATTCTGTAATTACAAAAGGATCTGTAATTTGGTAATATCATGCATACCAAAGAAAGATCAAGATTTTTCTAATGCACTTTCTTCCATATTATATATCCCACTGGTGCACATGTTTGCCTGGCAAGACTCGTGGGGTCAGTTGTGCACCTTTCTGGGGGTGCCATGCGCTGCTGGTTCTTTATTTGCTTTGAAAAAGGATACCAGGTTGAAGTAATTGAGATCTCATAAGAGACATAAAGGAAAGGCATCTGTCTCTATCCTGACAGTCAGCCATCATCTCTGCCTCTTTCGCTGGAGTATCTTTCAGTGCTTGCTCTGAGTGTGCAAGTTCCTGTGTGTTTTAAATGAGAGCGTCCAAGCTGACCAAGGAGAGGGCTGCGGATTCACCTGTACCACACACAGAATCGATGTTTTATAACATTAAGTGGGCCTCCTGTGCTCTCCCTCACTAAAAAAGGGAAACTATTCAATGCTCAAATACGTTGGGAAATGTGTTAAAGCAAAAGCGGAATTTTTTTTTTAACCATAGGACCTCTGAGGGCCTTTTTTAGTCAATAATAGCAGCAGCTATATTTCTTGTCCTGGCACCATGCCAAATGCTTTATGCATATTTTTCATCCTCACAACAACTTCACATGGTAGATACTCTTACTTCCCCCATTTTACAGATGAGAAAACAGGCTCAGAGGTATCTAGTGATTTGCCCAGGTTTACTCAGCTAGAGGTGACAGACTTGGGATTCATACTCAGGTCTGTCTAATCCAGAGCCTGTATTCGTAACCACTGTTATGTGCAGGCACTCTTCTAAGGTTTAGTTCCAAAATATCTCAACTTACTTGACCACTGACACCCAGCTGTATGACACTGTATCATCAACAAGGTCGCTGGCGTTCTCTCATAACGTACTCCTCAGTGTGCTTCTCTATCATTCTAGAAGGTTAGAGCACCACCTTCATCCTCTGTTGCTTTCTTAGGTCTTTTCTGGGATAAAGATAAAGGGCCCCTAGGTAAAGCCTTCTGTCTGGACCTCAAACCCAGAGAGGTTGACTGCCCATTATCAAAGAAGAGTGCATTTCTGTCCTCCTCCTTGGGGTTCTCTTTCCTGGGCCAGGCTATCAGTCTTCTGAAAGGGCTTTTCTAGGGATAAATGCCCTCTCTCCAGTGGCAGCCCACTAAGCTCTTATGGGGGGCAGGGAGGACAGGAAGCTTTATTTTTCCTTTCTGTTCCCTCCATCACCTTCCACAAGGCTCTGGGAGACATTTGTTTAATTGAATTGACCACTGTTACTTACAATCAGCGGAGAGAGGAGTTTTGGCTATCTTTCTGGAACCTTTGGGAGTTCTGTTGTTGCTGTTAATGTTTAGCTTCCTTATCCTTATTTGAAATTACTTTAAAATATTTCCAATAAAGACTATTGATTCTTAATAATTGAGCTGGAAAAAACTATACTTTGCTGGTATTAAAGGATTGAATTTCTAAGTGGAAGACTGAACTGGGCCAATGAAGCTCATGAATAAATGAAACTGCGGCATTATCTCCTTAATTAAGTCCCAGTTTATTTGCTGCTTAATGTTTTATTGATGAAATATACACAGACTCTCAGAAATGTAGATTTAGGACTATAACAATAGGACATGGCCTCTTGTTTTTTAAAAATTAGCCATGCTTCTCACTCCCTGCTATTCATGTCACTTAGTCTGATATGACTAACTTTTCTTGTACTTCTCAAAATCTATTTAATGAATTATCGTTATGCTCACCTTTTAAAATTTCATTCAAAGCAAGGTAACTCACCCACCAACCTCAGGCAGCTCTCACAGCTTTGTAAATCAAAAGAGTTACCTGCTGCTGAAAAACAGAAGTTAAGAATTTGGTCCAAAAAATTAAATTTTCTTATGGCAAAAGTTAAAAATACCTAGCTTGGTCAGAACACAGCTTTCCTGGAGTGCAGACTCTGAATCTTGGCAAAGGCTGTCTCTGCTGTGTGGAGTGTGTGCCAGGAGATGGGGAGGAGAAAGAGTCTCAGTGGCTTGTAGCAAGTTCGGAGGCCCAGGAAAGAGAGGTGTTGGTAAAGATAGAATGGTCTTTGTGCACACTTTTCCAACTTGGGCTACTAGAGCAATATTAAAAAATGTTATACACAGACACCACACTTGCACACACATCCATAAGCAAATGAGTTTGAGTTACCAAAGTTTGAATTAACCAATGTTAATTCTCTGTTCAGTATGGAAGCCACTAGCCACATGTGACTATTTTAATCTTAATTATAACTAATCAGAAATAGTTCTTTAGAGGCAGTGGGCACGATCCAGGTGCTCAGTGCCTGCCGTGGCTCGTGTCTGTCTCCCTGGACAGCACTGGTCCCAGAGCGCTTCCAACATCGCCGAGAGCTCCACTAAATGCACGTCTTCAGGGCCTGTAACGTGCTGGTCACCACAAAGGAAACACAGTACATAACCATTCCCACACATACTTAATACTTTCTTCAAATAAATTATCAAAATGTGTTCTAAAAACCACAATTGGAAAAAGCTGTGTAGTTTCTTACATATTTTGAAATGCATATATTCTACATCACCTGATTCTCCCCACCACATTGTGGTGTATTAGCCTTACTTTACAGATAGGAAACAGAAGTTCAAAGCTGGAACTTGGCCATAGTCACAAAGCCAATAAGTAGCAGAGCCAGGGTCTGACCCCAGGTCTGTTGGATTCCACTCATTTCTCCTCCCCAGGTACCTCTGCCGCCCGCCCATTCACCCACCCACCCACCCCCACACAGAGAGGTGGCAGTTGAAGCCATAGGCCTGTTGTTGGCAGGGGCTGTCAGAGAAACTCTGGCGGAACTTTAGGGTGAGCGCAGCAAATGAGGTGAGAACGTGTCAGTGGATGCCAACTTTTTTGGATTCACAAAACTCAGATAATGTGCATAGGGTTTTTCAAGTTAAGCCTTAACAGGTGATGTTGTCCAATTATTTTCTATCTCTTGAGAATAAACAATGCTTGAAGAGAAAGTAAAAGTATAATTGAAGATCAGAGAATGATAGAGATGTGCAAATAATAACCCCTACACTCTTAGAATATGAAACAATTTTGTAATCTCACAAAAGCCTTAGTAATCATGTAAAGCCCTAGTTTCGTTGTGAAATACCCCGTCAGGCCCTGAATATCCTCTGCCTGAGAACCTCAAGGTTCTGTCAGGTAGGATTCAGTTCTTAAACACTCCCTTAGTGTCTTCCAACCGCATAACAAATTAGTTAATTCAGCAAGGGAAAAGTGGGTTAAAGCAAATGTCCATAAAGAAAAACAGTTAACTAGTCTCTTTTTCTTGGCTTTTAGTTCTATCTCTATCGAAAGACATCTTTACCATCCTCATCAACATCGATTGCCTTCCATTTTTGTAACATTTTATAGTTCAGTGAACACTTTCATAATCATTTTCCATTTTGATTGTTACCACTGCCTTAAAAGGTAGAAACACGTCTCATTTTTTTAAAAGAGGAAGCCGAGGCTCAGAGAGACTCAGGCCCCATAGTCCATGAGAGGCAGACAGGGCCAGAGCTCGGGTCACCTGTCGTTTCGTCCTGTTTTTCCAGTACTCTACACAGCTGTGGTGACAACCCTTACAACTTTCCCAAGCCTGACTGCAAGTGGTCTTTCAATTTCCCTCCTGGAACACATAGGAAAGCGATAAGCAGCTGACCTTTCCCTGAGATTGATTCAGAAGACTATTTCTTGGAAATTGACCCCTGAACAGACATTTTGAACCATTCCTAGGTATGGTGTTCCAGCAAAATAGAAACCTCCCGCAAAAGCCCCAGGAAATTTCCTGACAAAGATATTGTTTAAAAGTTTATTTCCCATCTCTTTGCTGTCACTTCTGTTTTTTTGAAAACATCCTGGGTTGTAAATCTATTAAGTTGAAAGAAAACTTTATAGTGAGACCTGTCAAAACATACCCCATTTTTTTATTCGAGAGAAGGTTAGCCAAAAAGATGAAGAAGATTTATATTGAGGGAGGTATGTGTTAGCTGCCCGTTCAAGATGTTGAACTCGACAGTCCACCTAAAGCTACAAGACATTGCATTTGAGCTTGGTCTTCGGAGTTAAATAGATCATTTGAGTTGTGTGACCTTGAGCTAGTTACAGAATATCTATGAGCTTTACTTTCCATTGAAACAGTAACAATACCCTACTGCAAAGCTTACTGTGCAGATAAAATAAGATGATATCTAGCATACACTCTGACCCAATAAAATAAAAAGTAAGAATATAGAACAAAGTGGTAATTACAGAGATGAGGCAGATGTAGGGATGGGGTGGTGATAATAACCAGTAGGATTTGCCACTAATGAAATTCCAGTTTAAATAGCACAGAGAAACACAACATGCTCGAGATTTCAGGTTGTTTAAACAAGAGAAGCAAAGTTTACCCCCAGGGACTCTCCCAGGATGAGAGCAGATGCTGAGATGGGTTTGCTGCACAACTTCTTGGAGAATCTGGAAATCTGGAGATGGAGATGCTGGTCTCTTTCTCCAGGGAACACAGTTTTGTGACATATTGGAGGGGAGGCAGGGAGGGCTGGGTATTTCCCTGGGGCAGGATTTCTTAGGATTTTCTTGGAATGATTTGATACCTGTGCTTCTAACCAAAGGACAAAACATGTGGAAGTAGTTGAAACCTTTCTGAACAAGAACTGTGTGGAATATTGATTTAACTTTCTTAAGGGTTTAGCCAAGTAGTTTACCTATGCATCCCAGATAGATGAGCAACAATAGGCAGACGCCTGAGTCTAAGGCCCCTGCTGGTGTGCTGATCGGTGTGCATGCCGGCCTCTGTGTGTCTTCTGTGTTTCACTTGTTTGTCATTGACAGCCAGAAAAGTAAATCCAAGAGGCTCTTTTAAAATCATCACAAACATTACAGTGGGCAAGCTCAATGTAGAGCAGATTCCTAAGCAGTCTCCTTTAAATCAGAATGTCTAAGTCAACGTGTTTCTTTTATTAAGATTCTGAACACAAAGTATTTGTGCAACATCTAATTTACCTTCTTGTATTTTGTCCTTTGCTTAACATCAAGTGTTTGCTTATGTTTATACAGTTAGCACTCATATCTTGAAACAGTGTAAATCTCTTATACATATTTAAATATATATATATATATATATATATATAAAATGAGAAAAATTCATTCAACTTCCTTCAAGTTCTAACTTCCATTTTCATCTTGGACATAAATAAATTCCAATATGCAAATATCAAAAGATTTATTATAAGTTTGGCGTACATGTGTTCAAAATGAAAGCTACCCTCCACCCAGCCAAAAGAGTCTTAAAAATAAATTTCCTGTCACTAAGAAAAGGATTTACCTTTCACTGGGTGTCACATGACAACAAAAGGCAATGAGCTTCAGCTTCTGCCATCAATCATAGTTCAACTGAGCGATTTTTTTTTCTGTATTAAAAAAAATACCGTGTGCTACAGTGTTGAATACACTAATGGCTGAAGTGAAAAAAACTGTCGGGGACTGGCATTGCACTGTGGGAATGGGGAAGGAGAGATTCGAGACAATGGCGCTTTGGCCACCTGTGCTTCCAACCATTTTTAACACCAGCTTGTTTTTCAGGTGCATCGTCCCCTGCTCGGCCAGCCACTCCCTTGGCTCCCTGCAGCAGCACTACCCCACCTCCACCTCCTCCCCGGCCTCCATCTCGGCCAAAGCTACCTCCGGGAAAACCTGGAGTTGGAGATGTGGTATGTTCCCTTCAGCCCTGGCTTGCTCAGTCATCTCAACTTCTGATCTAAGCCTTAGATCACTTGTGCCAATGGCCCTGACAGGTGGCATCTGAAAGACAGCCACTGTGGTGTGGGTGTACATTTCAGCCCTCCTCACATCTCTACCATCTTCCGAGCCAAGCTCTAAGTGGTAGGAATAGGCTCGCTGGGGCCTCCAGTTCTGCTGCAGTGGGTTTAATGCAAATTAGTATAGTAATGTTCAGTGGTGCTAAACCTTTAGAGAGGGAGGTGTTTCTTTTCACCATATATATCTGGTTTTGAAAGACCCCCAAGAGAGGACAAGTCTTTATTTCCGTCCCCAGACTACAAAGAAGTTATTGATGGTAGGTAACACTATACAGCTGTGAGGGAGAGGGCAGCCCAATCAGTTTGCTCTGGAAGTCTCTTACATCGTGTTTTAAGGCTGAGAGGTGGAAAACTTTCTGTGTGAACAATGAAGAGACTCCTGGCAGAAGTAAATTTCTGTGGTATCTGTGAACAGGAGCCACAGACTGGTGATGTTATTAATATTTGTTTTAGGTGCACACTACAGTGTTTTGTACTTAAATCTCTTGAAATGGATTTAAACTCTCCGATTATGTTACCTGCTTAGTCCCTGAGCGTGTGTGAGTTCAATCCTGAAACATCACTGACCGCATCCCAGGTCTCAGGTTCTCTAAGTCTGATATACAGACTGAGTACAGCACTTTGTGGTTTATGGTGCCTCAGGCTCCGGCTACAAGCTCCTGTAGTGATATAATCAATTTCAGTGTAAAATAGTGTCGCCTGTACTTTTAGCACCTGACTTGTAGTGCGGGCCGGGAGAAATGAGGAATACAGAGTAAAAGCACCATGACCCGTGTATCTAACTTCCCATCTCTCCTTCTCTCTGCAGCCCAGACCTTTCAGCCCTCCCATACATTCTTCCAGCCCTCCTCCGATAGCACCCCTAGCCCGGGCTGAAAGCACCTCTTCGATATCGTCCACCAATTCCTTGAGTGCAGCCACCACTCCCACAGTTGGTAAAAATTCTCTCCTCTCTTTTCATCTGTTTGTGGTTTTGACTGGCCATATTCTTATCTGGAAACCCCGAGGCCTTATGTTTCTGGTCAAAATTGTTTTGCTGTGTGTTTTGCTACTATCCTCTGACTCTTCTTTTAAAAGTACCTTCTCAGCAAAGGAGGCAAAGTGCAGGAATTCTCTTATGCTATTCCACACAGAGGTATTTATAAAAGCAAGGAAGAAATTGTCAAATAAGGTCCTGTAATTTAGGTATTATTTCTTATAACCAAAAGAATCTCCTTTGATGGGAAATGTTCATTTAAATTCCAACCATGTAACACATCAGAAATCACAAAATTTAGAACTTTTATTTTCTTGAAGCTTTAATTTCTTCATCATTTTTGGTAGCTTTTATGTCAACAGATAGTATACGTATCAGCAATGTGGGACTTGAGCAAACTTTTTAACATTTTTTTCTAGTGCTTTTCAGTGATTTGTGGTCAATGTTCCCTGAGAAATAAATCTTGCTGGCATTTTCAGTAAATGCCTTTGTGCCCCTTTCCCTGTGGTGTGATGAAAGTGAAGAGCAGAGAGTGGCTGCTCAGCTGGATGGTTTTCCCAGGTTTAAATGCCTCCTTTTGCATGGAGCATCTCCCCTTTTCCCAAGGCTGGTCTGTCTCTGAATATCTTCACCCCTCGTCCCTATGCTCCTGCCGCCTCTCTTGTTTGCATGGTGTCTGACCTGGGGATTTCCCGTTCCATTTTTTCCCATTGTTCTCCTTTATTGTCAGAACTTCCCTTCCAAATTTTCCATGTTATAAACCAGCCAACCATCCTGCATTGTTTGGGAGAATCATTAACCAAAGCTAAATAAATGCCTGCTACTTACCAAGAGCACGCTACAGAGTTGCCAATATGAGTAGTAGCTTGATCAAAACCAGAAGCTCTTCTGGAAAAGAACTCCATATTTGCCGTGGAATTAGCTAAGGTGTGCCTCTTAGGAGCCCCAAAGAGGAGTTCAACTATATCACATGATCTATATTATTAATTAGACCAGCCCAAAGAATCCTTCAAATTTGGTGAAAATATAACCAACTGTCCAATTTCATGATGCCATAATACAGATATTTAACATGTTATGTAAATATAAGTATAAATATAAATATAAATGTATATAAACTCTATTCTTTATCTGTATCATTAATTGGGGCAATTGGAGCTTCCTATTTTTATACGCCTATTCTTTTCTTTCTGGCTGTTTGGTTTGTTTTTTCGATAACATCCCAACCTTATTTTTGAACTCTCTTTAATACTGTTGATTATTAGAGCCACTTTCCCCACTCCTGCTTTGGTTTTTGTTGTTCAGTTGTTGTTGTTCTTAAGATCATTTGTCCCACCTATTCCATGTGACTTTCCTGGTTGGTCAAAGAGGAAAACAAGAATAAACTATAACTCAGAAAGCAAACCTCAGTGACCTCAGATGACCGTCTAACATGTTCTTTCAACTCGTTGAGATTCACAAAGAAAATTGCACACACAGGGAATCTGAACTGTGTCCATGTCTTCCACAGTGTGTTTTTATACTCCCTGCTGCAGAAACCTCAAATCCTGACCAGTGACTTTAATTCTGAACACATCTAGCATGCATTCTTTCAAGGTGAACCACAGAGGGGGTTTATTTTTAAAAGCCACCTGAAAGGATAGCCACATTGCTTCATTGCTGAGGAGCATTCTGATTTAATTTGTTTGGTTTCTGTTATTTTTAATTCAGTTTTCATCTTCCCACTACATTCCTCACTCTCCTGTTCTTTATTTCCTGCTGCTGCCGGTCACCTGACAGCCACTTCTCACTGAAGTAACCACATTGTCAGGTGGCCGACAGCCCAGCAGCTGTTTGAGTGCTGGTGTTTATCTCTTTGGAGAGGGCTGTGCTTTGGCTCTTAGCACCAAAGGACTAACTATTCCCTAAGGTCTTGGAATGTCAACTCAAGGAAGTCAGGTGGCTCAAGGAGATAGAGAATCTCAGCAGCAAATTCTCTGAAGTTGGTGGCTCAGCATTCCCCTCCCATCACCACAATACTTTCTGACGTTTCCTGGGACACTTGAGCCAAAATTGGGGCAAGTGTGGTATGAACCAATAAGCAAAGCTTAATGTAATTTAAGAGCAAGTTTAATCTTCCTGTGTGACAGTTCATATAAGAATATGCCCCTGTAAGACTTTAGACATAAAATCTTCCATGAGAGCTGTGATTATACAGCAGTAAATCTGATGCCACACCTGAAAACAGGACTGCCTGTGTGTTGTCACACTCAAATACTGAAGAGCTTCTGTGCGACTCCCCTTGGCTGAATTGAGATATCCATTAGAAGATGCAGTGATTGCATAGACGACTAAGAGAGGAAAGAAGATGCTGCCAATTGAGCTGAGGTGCAATGCTTTCTTATCACAATGCTTTTAGGACCCACTCCAGTTGCAGAGGTTAAAATGGGAAAAAGTACACATCCCAGGGTGGATGAAGTGCAGTACTCTCTTTCTGTACTCAGGAACGCCTCACAAGACCTTCATTCTATGATTTTGGAGAAATATCTATTAATATTTAAAGTTATTCCATTATAAGAAATAAACTCCTAGACATTTGAGGTAGAAATAAACAGGGAACCATCTCTAAATGTAAACACCCATTTTTATTACTTGTTTCTTATTTCTATGGGTGATGGTCAGGTTTTTCTAGATGTTTGCAGAATCTTCATTGGAGACGCCAGTTCAAAAAGACAAAAGTAAAGACAACTTTTCTTCATTGTTACATTTACTGTTAATTATATTCCTTCACTGTTAATTATGCATTTTCATTTGCCTCTTTAAGATTTAGGAATCTGTAATGAAAGACAAGAAATCACTTGTGGGCAACAAAGGAAGCCTTCATGAACTTTGATGCATCCTTTGGTGTAGAAATTTGAGTAGAGGTCATTGGTATGCAGTACTGGGGTGTTAACTATAGCATCTAAAACTTAAAATATTTCCTCCAAACTTTTGTCTCTCCAAGCTGGAAGGCAATTCTGAATTGGATAAGGTTTCTTTTAAAAATACATGTACTAATGCCAATTATCCTGAATAAAAAGAAACAGGGAGTTGGATGTAGATATTCTTGATCCCAATTTAAAATCCCCACGTATAATTTTAGTCTTTTTCTTTTTCCTTCTGCTAGTTTTTAGAAAGGTCTGTCTTTAGTACTGGCTTCTCAATCATATATCAATTTGAGGCTATCTCTGTGGTTAGTCCTTAAGGAAATTTTTTCTTCTTAATTTAATTTGAGTGTTGCCCTTATTTTAATCAAGCACAGAGCTATCCAGTGACTCACTTTTCAAGTTCTCCTGTTTATTTAGGATATTTTCTTATAAGCCCTCAATGTCCACAACCACTATAAAATAAGTCAGAAGCTCGCTATTCAAACTTTATGAACTATTTTCTTGCAACTTCATCTCAAAGAACAAATGGCAGTATTGGAGGCTTCACATTTGAATGAGATTGTAAATAAGAAATTAGTGCTTAAAAAAAGGCAAGTCCTCCATCATCTCCCACTAGTAGGTATAGGAAAAGGCACTGTTATATTGTTACTGCCAGTGTAACTGTTTTGCTTCCTGTTTTCTTTAGAGACTATAGAATGTCCTCCTTAGTGTGGATTCCGTTTGTCCTCTTCCTCTTCTACAAGTATTATAGGAGTTGCATTAACTTGTTCTAGCCTCCAGTGGAGCCACATGTATAACAAAAACTGATTAACAGGTGATGGCCTAAAACCTTAAAGGGATAGTTTCCCTACCTTACTCCTTAAGTCTAGGAGGCAAGCTAGTAAAACATTTTCCAAGAAGCAGTGTTTACGGAATAGTTGTACTGCCCTCCTTCATTTCCTTATCTTCTCTACATTGTAGGAAGGATTCTCTCTTAGTTGTCTTTATACAGATTTTACTCGATTTTTCTGTTAAATTTATGATAATATCCTTAGGACCCATGGCATGGAGTACTTTTTTGTATCAGATAGAGTAATGCTCTAATTACCTGCATTTGTTAGTTGGTGAGAAGGGGGACCACGTGCAGAGATCTGGAACACTTGGAGTCCAAAGCTACTGTTGAGACCAATTTACAAAGACATCTGGCCACAGCTGGATAACTACAGCTAAAGATGGAATTACAATAGTGCTGTTCAAAATAAACAGTCCGTAACTGCCAAAGACAGGTACAAGGCAAATTGAATTTGGATATTGATGAAGTGGAAACGGGATACTTCATTCAAGGACCTCAGATTTATACTGTTGCTTTTTCATGGTCTTCTTAAAAGCTTCCTCTTTCCCTGTGGGGGAAGTACATGCTGGGCGATTCTGTGAGGCTATCACAAGGTTCTGTTGATGGACATATATCTGGCCCTTATGAGAATTGTGTCTGAGTGAGATACACTTGCACAAGTCAATTATTAATGATAGTGCCTTTAACAACTCCCTGAAAAAGCGGGAGCGTGATTTCTTCCACGGGACTGAGTTCAGCCAAATTCAGATGCTAAAACCTGCCTTTTAAAAAAAATTATAATTGCTTCTCATAGAATTATCATGAAATGACCACATATTTTTTATGTCCTAGTCATACTCCCAGCATCTTAGGTTTTGTTTCCTTTTTCCATTAAAATCATTCATGTGTTTTGATCAGTAAAGTGTGCTGCTTGATTTCCTTTGGGATTTGTATTTGTGTTTTTGTTTTCCATTCCTTTATATTTCTTTGGTTCGTAGTGTCAGAAGATGATGTTTTTTATGACAAACTGCCCTCATTTGAAAGGCGCTGTGAAACCCCTGCAGGTATGGTGCTAGCCAAGTGATCTCTAGATCTCTAGACTCTAAAAATCCAAGCCATTATGTCATCGGAATGCTAAAACCTTCATGGACATGCTGCGCACCTCATGAGTGTCCAGTGCCTCTCAGATGCACCCTGTCTGTTTCCTGTTCATTGTGGACCTTGTGCCATTGAATTCTTTTAAGTGAACATATTAGAAAGCAGGAGGTTGCATGACAGTTTCTCAGTGAAGAGGATAAAAAAAGGTGAGATGCTATTATTGCTTCATGAATTTATAAAGGAAGGAATAATTTAACTGCTCAGAATTACATGTCCAGTGACTGCTTTTTAATTTAAAAAAGAATAGAGCGCTGTTAGCAATCTTGTTTTCTCTTTGGTACATAGGTAAAAGGTGTTTCGTGTCTGGCTTCCTAAGGTGATTCCAGGGGAGGGAATGGAAGATGTATGACATCTTCCAGGAACATTAGGTTGACAGACATATGCAGTGCTATTGTCATTTAAAATCTAAACTAAGTTTCTGTGACCCGTAACTGCATTTATCTTTTTGAAAACATAGAAGGGATTGACATCGAAGATGAAATGGCCACAGCAATTGCTGAATGACAGTTTGCCCAAACTAGCGCAGTTAAAATATGCTGACGCCCCTGCATGGCCAGGAAGACTTCCGCTCCATGCGCACAAGCACCCAGTATCAAGCCACCAACAACACGTGCCCATCCCTTTAGGCCTCCATAGCTTTGCTTTGCTTTCTGTTTCCTGAACTGAAAACAAAAACAGAACCCCATAGATTGCCAGCCTTCCCTTTCCCCTGCACGCTAATGGCATGCAGTGCCCTGCCCTCCCCCATAGTGAGATTAATGACCTGCTCTCTAACTCATACTGTGTCCTTCTCTCTCCCTCTCCTTAACCTTTCCCATCCCGCTTCAACTCCTGGCCATACAGAGAATGAACAGCCTTCCCTCGTTTGGTTTGACAGAGGAAAGTTTTATTTGACTTTTGAAGGTAAGTAGTACATAGCATACCAGATTCTAATTTATATTCCCCTCATCCTTTGTTCCCCATCTGCATTTCAAAATCCCAATTCTCTTCAAAAGACCTAGTCTCTACATAAAAATGCTATGGCTACTTAGAAAATATTAAATACTAAAGAAATATTACATGAATTTGATTTGTATGGGATCTTCAATTTTTTCATATTAAAAATTAAAGCTAATTTGCATTTAATATTGGAGGCTTAATTAACTGTGTTAAATTGAAAAAAAAAAAAAAAAACACCTTTTTGTCCAAGGAACTTAACTCTGTCAACCAGGGCTCTTTCCTCATACTTTTGCAAATGCAATGCAACAAATATAAAGACAGTTTTGGTTGGAATTGGTATTTAACTCTGTTTTGGATAATTAATATTTCAGATATAACATTCATTATTGTAAAATGTAAATACATATATAAATATCCTTGTAACAAGGAAGCTACGTGGAAGGTCAGAAAAATGAGGAAGAGAAAGAAGCAGGGGTGTATTTTAGTGAGTTCTGTGTACGTCTCCTGAAACCACACAGGAATGACTGCGGTACAATGGACAACTATCGCCGGACCCCGTCTTAGGAGATTAAGGGAAATACACATGAATGTGTGAGATATCTAACCTCAGTGTTGGATAATTTATGTTCTGCATTAAGGATTAACATTCTCCTATTTTATATTTAAGTTCTAAATAATTTTAACTGGCCCAGCACTTGATAAAATGGCCCATTTAAACTAATGGAGGGGAAATGAAGTGATTTAATTGATGGGTCATCTTACACATAAATATTTATCACTTAAGCCCCTATTTTTAATCATTTTAAATAGCTAAATATATTCAGGGATCAAAAATTGGCCCAAAACTATTCTGCGCTAGAGCCGAATCTAAATATTGAACTCGTGTCTGTGTTTCATGACAACAGGAAAGCGCTCTGAACTTGATGTGTGTTTTTGTGCAGTTTTAAAAGTGGAAATAACTGATAGATTCTTCAGTCGTGTGTGTGTGGTGTGGCTTTTTTCTGTGGACAGCAACTTTTCCTCACAGGATGGTCCTAGAAATGGAAGTCCTTTGCTTGCAGTAGTTTGGCTAGCAGCAAAAAATATGGTCTGATTTAAAACTTTCCAATTACCTGATTTCCTGTCCTGGTTCAGGTAGAGGACAGGAGGACAGGCCGGTCCACATCATGCTGGAAGACTTGATTGTCTCAGGTCATTAATTTTGTAATAACCGAGATGCAGTCTACAAACTTATGACCTTCTGTACTTTCTCTTTGAATAAGATGGAATTAAAAAGCGCCCAGGTGTCTTTTTACTGATCAGCACATTTCCAAAGGAGTGGGTTGAGTAGGTTGGCACCAAAAATATCCTGAGGCACCAAAAATACCTGCACGTGTAAAGGTCCTTGCTCTGGTTCAGCCTGCCCTCAGAGCTATAGTGTGGCCTGTTCTAACCAGGAAATTAGGCACTACATTACCAGCAATCTTCAATAATGGTCTGAATTTCAAAAAAAACCCACTTTGGCAGGTTTTGTGTTGTTGCTGTTTGCTTTGGCTTTGGAGTTATCTATTGGCTCATTTGCTTGTGTTTTATTCGTGGTTTCTTTAAAACAAGAGATATTCTTTCCCAAAAGATACCAATCTAAAGACAATTTTTGGTTGTTGGTTTGTTTTTAAAATATGCATTATCAATCAAACATAAATATTAATAAATGTGTGAAATAACATAATGTGGACCACATTTTTTACTTTCAGAAAATACAATGTTTGTTAATAGATTTCTGTCTGTCTAAATGTGGTAACATTGTCATTCTAATTAGTAAAAACCAAATTCCTTAAGCATCTCAATTTGGGCCAAGGGAAGTCATGCAACAAAGTTTTAATAGAAATTACTTGGAATCTGTAGCACTGAGTTATCATTATTTGGACTTGGCTCAGATCTGGGAAATATAAACAGAGCTTCCCAGGGGACCACAGGACAGCCACATCACTAACTGTGGCCCTCCTTTATCTCACCAAGGAATGCGTGTAAAGATCAAAGTACCTCAGAATCAACTTCAGGGGAGAATTTAGGGGGAACTAAAGATAACACCTTGCCACCTGAGCAAGAGCAACTGTATTTTAAGAATGGAGATGGTTTGTTTTCATTATTTATAAACATTAGTCTCAGATATTTTTAGCTAGTTCAGTCTGAAAGGATTTTTTAAATTTTCTGCTGTGATAATAAAGTGACATAGAAATAGTGGCATGTTCAAGTGGCTTGAGAATAGTGCCCCTCCCCCAATTTTTATATTCCCAAAAGACTGCCATTAAACGTGGTTTATTAAGTAGCATTTCTGGCATATTCTTCTAGGGCACTCTGATTTTACCCACATTTGTTATTATTAATATTAATTATCTTAATTGTTCATTCAGGGAATGTAGAAAATGAAGGAAGATTTCCATGTCAAAAAAAATTCACTTTTTCTAAATTCGTTTAGGTTATTGTTCATTGGCCTCTAAATAGTGCATTTATAGTGTCCAGAACTTTGCCCTATCTTACTCATTGCTTTGTTCCTGCATCGTAGTCACCGGGTAAGGGTCTGAGCCCCTGACTGACCAGCTAATGAACATTGGCTTGTGAGTTTCTTTGGAGATAACATGAGCGGCTTCACCTTTCCAAATTAATTGAACTACAGGCATAGGAAAGTGTTAGACAGCAGTTGTAAATTACAAGAGTTCCAAAGCTTTTTTTTTCCTTTATTTTTATTATTGATACTGTTACAGGTGTCCCCCTTCCCCCCGCCCCCTTTGCTCCCCTCCACTTCCCTCTGGCCATCACCACAGTGTTGTCTCAAAGCTTTTTTTGATGTTTTACTTTTATAAACAATTTCACTGAAATCTTAACCTATGTAAATTACATTAATAAAAAAGTCAAGGTTACAAAAAGTAATAACGTTTTAAATTCATCCTCCCAGGAGTGTATCCTATTGAAGCTATCAAGTATCCTTCTGAGATGGGAGGAAGGGGAAGATATCTCCATGACAAGTAGAAAATGTGACTGTTACATATTTGAACAGTTTCCGAGAGCATTTTCCCATCAAAATGTTTCCGGAAAGGTGCAGTCCTTCTCCTTGCTTAGCTGACTTAACTAGAAAATCACCTTGTATGCGGTGATGAAAAAACAAACCAACCCTGCAACCGTACATTCTTGAGTGTCCTTGTGTCGATATCATTGCCATCCCCTGGGCTCACAGCATCTGGCACACACATCTCTAGGCTGCTCTGTGCTCCTCTTCACTGCTCTTACTCCCATCCCGCCTTCAAGAACGTCGCCTCCCCTGCAACACCCTTCTCTACACTCTCGGGCTCTCTGCTGAAATCACCCACCTGTTTCCTCGACTGCACCCCGGCTCTCCCCAGGGACCCGCATGTCTCCTGTGGAGCTCTCCACCGAGAGTCCTGCAGCTCCGCATGTCTGGCTCCAGGGCCTCTCTGACGTTGTTAGCTTCCATGGACTTTTTTTCCACTCTACTCAGCAACCCACACCTCTGGCCACAACTTGGAAATGGTCCCCACTGGCAGGGGTCATTTTGGCTACTCGTAACTAACAATTGGTCACCCTTCCTCTACATTAGGCCGTGATTCTTTCCTTCAACAAATCCATACTGAGTACTGCCTGTACTAACACTGTCCTAGGCAGGCCCTGGGAGTGAACAAAACAGAAAACAATTCCTGTCACTTGGAGCTTACATTGTAATGTGGCAAGTCAAAAATAAGATAAGTAAGTAAAATATACTGGAGATGGTAATATGTTTTAGAGAAAAAATAAAACAGGAAAGTAGAATGGAGCATACTGGGGTTGCAATTTTCAATAGGGGACCTGAGGTAATAAAAGTAATAAATAATAACTAACCTCTGCATGCTAACTAGCACAAAGCACATTCTGTCTGTTATCTCATTGCATCTGCACAGTTCACTGATGAGGGAATTAACATAATTGCCTCATAACATAGCATAAGTAACTTTTGCAGGACCACTTGGTCAGCAAGAGGCAGGGTGGAGTGACATCCTCCCCCCTAGGCCGCTCCCCAGGGCCAATCCTGCCCTGCATCCACTCTCTCCTTCAGCCTTTGCAACAGCCCCTCCTTCAGCCTTTGCAACAGCCCCTGGAGGCAGCAGGGCTGGTGGGATCTTCCTAATCTCCTAACCTTCCTGTTCTCCAGTCCCCTGATCATATCTTGTGCTTGACCTTGCTGAGACCTCTGGTCTTATATCCACCCACTATTCTCATTTCAGTTCACTACTCAAGCTCTTTTCTCTTCCCAGATTAGACCCCATGAAGGAAAAATGTTTCCGTAAGGACTTTAATCATCTACACACCAGGAACTTTTTCCTGTTTAGAATGATGTTGACTATGTAAAATAAATAAACAAATAACTCTTCGGCACTTTAAACTTCTGACTTCCTTCAGCAGGTTATTAAATATCCCTACTTAGTAATTGATTGGCACGACACAATCATAGTCGTGAACCTCTCAGCTCTCCTTACCCTGACATAGCAGTAATACCCTGTAAAAAACAAACACCCAATTTTTCACACGTAGCCAGAAAGATATCAATTCATTCACCTGAGAGTAAGTAGAAGAAAGAAAATTTGGAAAATATAGCCAGTGTTCTGGGAAGCAACTGTTTTGCTAAATTCGTGATGTTCTTTGAGTAGGAAGTGTCCTGCTTCGTTGCAGGCCCTTTCCAGTCAATGATGCAATGAAGCCACTGAGGACCCACTCTAAACCACAGCATTCATTTCAGCAGGGTTGGGGACAACAACAGAAATGTAAAAAGCAGTGATACAAGACTGTCTTCACTAAAAATATTGAAGTCGTATTCCCTAGTCATTCCGAATTTTTACATATAAAGTATACTGTAAGTATAAAATGTAGAATCCTTTCTAATTCATGGTTGTTTTTTTAATAGCCTAAACATACTAAGATGACTCAAGTGGAACATGAGAGATATACCAGGCATATCTGCTGAGGGCTTCAGAACTCACTTTGCCTCTTCATAAGAAATTAGTTGCCCTGTTCTGAAAGTCTCTGGTATTGACCAACATACTGATATTTCCTTTGGTTTCCTGTTCTTTGACATGGTTGCCCTGTCTCATGTTTATTGGTCATAGAACAGAAAACCAGTAAGTCAGAAACCTCTTGCTCTGTACTACTCACAACACTTCTGACAAAATGTGTGGGGCGTGTTCCCTCACATTCACACTGCTGAGAGTTAGCACAGACCCCACTGGCTAAGGGCTCAGTCCCACACGATTGCCCCCACAGTCCCCACTTCAGAGACCAGTTGAAAGTCCCACGTCATCTCACCTGGGCATAAATTAGGGGTTCCCACATCCCCCATCTGGGGTTTAATAATTTGTTAGAATGGCTCATAGAACTCAGGAAATCCCTTTAATTTCTAATACCTATTTGTTAAAAAGGAAACGATTCAGGAACAGCCCGGTGAGATGCATGTGGCAAGGCACAGGGGAGGGGCACAGGGCTTGCAAGCCCTCCCTACGTGCTCCACCCTTCCAGTACCTCCATGTGTTCACTGACCCAGAAGCTCCCCAAACCCCACTGTTTCGGGTTTTTTTGGAGGTTCATTGCATAGGCATGATTGATTTCATTGTTGGCCATTGGTGATTTAGTCACACTCCAGGCGCTCTCCTCTCCTCAGAGGTCCAGCAATGGGACAGAAAGTTTCAATGCTCTACCCACACGGTGGGTTCCTCTGGCAAGGAGCCCCCCTCCTCCTAGAGGTGTCATTAGTATGAACTCAGGTGCGGAAAGACTATTATGAAAAACAAAAACTCCCCTCTCACCTCTGTCACTCAGGAAATCAGAGTGACAGATCAGAGTTCAGGAACTGGAGACAAAGACCAAACATATATTTCTTAATATTATGGTAAAGAGGCGCCTGAGGCCTAGGCCACATTGTGTGACTCAGCTGCTGGAGAGGCAGTGAATGTGCAGAATTCCTATCAGAATTTCATTCAATTAAATATTGGTGGGAAAGCTTAAGAGTAACTGGTAGCTTCTGTCCTGAATCACCAAGCAAGGGGCACCTGGATCATTTTATTTGCACCTAGCACATCTGGGGTGCTGCTGCTGATACTAACACTACTGATGCAACATCACTGATGAGCTCCTACCGTGGACCACACACATCCTGTGCGATTTACTTCATATCCACAAACTCAAGTAACACACAGAGCAGCCGAATGAAATGGGCACTCTTATGATTCAGGTTTGTAGATGTGTAAACAGGCTCTGAGAATTCAGGTAAATATTCCAAGAAAACACCGCTCATCAATGGATAAATTGGTTCATTTTACCCAATGAACCAATTTATAATGTAATGTGTTAGGGTTAGTATTACACTATAAAACTAATATTTGTAGCCACTGTAATATTTAGATCTGTCAGTGCACTTAATAACCATGTGATCTTGAGAATTTAATCTCTCTTGGGTCTCGGTTTTATAATCTTCAAAGTGGAAGATATAATACCTACCTGACAGGATCATTAGGAAAATCAAATAAGATAGATTTTTTGTTTATTAATATACCATACAATATAAAAATTTTTTATATTTGTTTTATTTTTGTTAAAACTGTTTTTTAGAGCAGTTTGAGGTTCACAGAATATTGAGGGGAAGGTACAGAGACTTCCTCTGTCCCCCCACAGAAGCTGCGCAGAGGCTGTTATCAACACCCCCCACCAGAGTGGTCCATGTATTACAACTGATGAACCTGCACTGACACATCGTTATCGCCCACAGTCCATAGTTTACATTAGGGTTCCCTCTTGCCGTTGTATATTCTGTGGGTTTGGACAAATGTATGATGACATGTATCCGCTATTATGGTTTTATACAGAGTATTTTCACTGCTCTCAAAATCCTCTGTCTACCTATTCATCCCTCCCCACTTCCAACTCCTGGCAAGCACTGGTCATTTTACTGGCTCCGTAGTTTTGCCTTTTCCAGACTGTCATACAGTTTGAATCATGCAGTATGTAGCCCTTTCAGATTGGCTCCTTTTACTTAGTGACATGCATTTAAGATTTCTCTGTATCTTTTCATGGCTTGATAGTTCTAAAAAGATTTTTGTTATTCATACTCTGTGGTTGCATTCAAACTGAAAGAGGAAAATTAAGGAAAGGGACCAAGAAGGTGCCGTACCCAAGATGCACTTATTTCTTATATCTGCTATCTTCCTGGTCTTCAAAGTGACTTGCTGAGTCTCTGGCAATGATGAAACCCAGGAGCTCCTTCTCAAACCTCCATCGGACTCACTGATGATGTATTTCCTTACTCTGGCAGCTGTAACAGTCTAAAACACAGTTGTTTTTTAGTGTGTCCCTCACTCAAGAGAAAAAGAATGCAATTCAATAACTTTAAACTGTATAAATATTAGACAGGTTTTGCTTTACTCAAGATTGAAGCCTTCAACTCCCAGGAGATGAACCCTGAGTTTGAGTCACACTTGGCTGTGTGCAGAAGTAGATTATAAAACGGGATTTCTCATCTGACTGGAGCTCCCCAACTGGGGAACTAACGAGAACAGCACACACCCTTAGGCCCCCAAGAGAAGGGTTACTAAGTGTAGACAACTTCAAAACCCAACACAGAAGTTAAATGGTTTCCTCAAGCAGGAAAAGGGAGCAAGGGTCATTATGAATAGAATTAAAAAGTTAAAAAATATTCACTCCTTTTTTCTTTATTCAGTGATGCACAAGCATTCCATGAGCTCTTGTCTATAAGCCCCTGTGTAGGGATTATGAAGGTAAAATGGTGTGGCTTCTGCCATCTGGGAATTCACAAGAAATAGAAGAGGTAGGCATTTCCTATCAAAGATATGCTGTGGTAAGTGCCATAATAGAATTGTGAAAATGTGCTGGAAAAATATGAGAAGTGATTTTTTAACAACAAAGAATCTAAGATAACTTTGCAAAGGGACTCAAGGGGCTGGGCATGGAGGGGCCGGGAGGACTTTAGGCAGCTCGGAGTGCTCCAAATTGAACAAATGACTTGAGCAAAGGCTTCAGGGTGAGTGATATCCAGGTTTTGTTCAGGGACGGTAAACATTGGGAGAGGCAAGGAATGTTTTAAAAGATGATCCTAAAAAGTAAGTAGAGATTAGCCCTGGCTGGTGTGGCTCAGTGGACTGGGCGCCAGCCTACAAACCGAAAGGTTGCTGGTTTGAGTCGCAACTGATTGCACATTGATGTTTCTCTCCTCTTTCTCCCTCCTTTGCTCTCTCTCTGAAAATAAATAAATAAAATCTTTTTTAAAAAAAGTAAGTAGAGATTATATTCTAAAGGTCTGTAAATACTGAGAGAAAGAATTTGAGTTACAATTGCAATGCAAGGTGGAAATTTGAGAATTTTTTGAGAAAGATCACCTTTTATTTTTAGGATGAGAGGCAGAGAGAAATTTAAAGATTCTTTTAAAGCAGTCTGAAAGAAGTAGTAAGGGACTGGTAGAAGTGTTTTCATCCAGAGATTTGAAAACCACCGAGGGAGGAACATTTGACATCCAATAGGCTGTGGAAAGGAGTGAAAGCTTCCATCCTGAGGCACAGGGAGGGGCAGGCTGTTGTCAACCAGGGAAAAGGAGGCTCCGGCAGTGTTAGATTTGGTCAGGAAAAATAAGTCTCTTGTAACCCTTCAGCTTTGACACCCTGCACACCATGCATATGTGGTATGCGTCAGGAGTAAACAGACTCTGGGAAATTGACAGTCACTTGCTTAGAGATAAGGGCTGCATCCATGGAGGTGAGGGTTTAACCGTGGGGCACGCCTGCATTGGGGAGTCAGATTGGGGAAAAGAAAGCATCGGAACTTGAAAATCCCTCTATTGTATTTTTTCTTTAAATAGCCATACAAATGTCAGTGATTAATTTTGAATGCATGATATTCAATAGCTATATTTTGTGGAATATATGAAATAGTTTAAAAATAAATTATATATATATAAATGGCATATATAAAATAAAAACAAATTATATATATGGCATATATATATGTGTGTGTATATAAAAATAGATATCTTTTGCTGATCTGTCGTCTCTCAGTTGTCCATACTTGAGATGTTTAACTGGCTGACCCATTAACCTAAGTACCAGGTGGGAAAGTTGCAGACATTAAGCCTGGGAGAAAAATGCCAGCTTCTGGATGGCTGTTGTTGCAAACACAAGTTATCATACAGATGCTACGCTGCCCCTCTTACCTAGGAGCTGCCCTCAAAGCCTTTCATTGTCTCTTGGGTGTGCGTCCTTCTTATCCATCTTGCATTTTTTTTATCTCTTTCTCCTTTTTCCTTTTCCCTCCTCCTGGCATATAAACATAAACACTCAAAACTGAACATAGCATGAAACCAAAGGGATTTGTAGTATTCATGTGTATATCAAACAAAAATGTAATGACTTGGATAAATCTTGAAAATAATTCAGTAATAAATTTTGTGTTTCTTATGAATGGGAAGAAAATTGTTTTATAAGATACTTTATTTTTCTTTTATTTATATTTTATTTATTTTTTTAAAGATTTTATTTTTTTATCTTTTACAGAGAGGGGAAGGGAGGGAGAAAGAGAGGGAGAGAAACATTGACGTGAGAAGCACCAATCAGTTGCTTCTTATATGCACGGGGACCAGGGACGAACCCAAACCCCCAGCATGTGCCCTAACCTGGAATTCGGACCGGGCCCAGACAACTGAGCCACATTGGTCAGGATGGACACTTCATTTTTTTCATATAGCAGTAGTTCTTTAGAAAAATTCTGATGTTACCTTCCTACATCCACAGTAAACTTACAGAGACATAAGTTATATTCAAAAGAAGGAATTGGTTGTCCATTGTGACCTTACAGAATTTGACTTGAACTACTCCTCATGGCAGCTCTAGCTGGGCATGCGGGACATACCTGTGTGTTCGTACTCTGTGGCAGGGGTCGGGACTGTCTCCCTATGCGTATGTGTGTGTGAACAACATCGATTATGATGGCAGCACAAACAAATGTAAGACTTTCCACTGACTTTCATTAATTTCCATTAAATTTATTTTCCATTAAAATCTATAAAATGATAAAGTTTTTACTAATTCTGCCATTGGTAGGTGTCTGAGAGGAAAAACAATAAATTTGTAGAATAATGTCTTGATAATATTGATATGAAGACCAGTGTTGTTATGACTGTATTCATTTAATCATTAAGTATTTATTGAGGGCATACTATGTTTGTGGTACTGTAAAAGATATTGGGGTTATACTGGCGAACAAGAAAGACATGTTACTGTCTTCATGAGTGCCACAGCCAGACATTAAGCAACTACCTACAGTAATGTGTAAAGAATGTGATAATTCAGAAAACAGGGTGCTTTGGACACACCTGACAGGGAGGCCTAACCTGTTCTAGAAATTAAGGATGGTTTCCAAGGAAAGAGATGTGAGTGACATTTAAACCTATACAGAGTCTGTTTTGAATAAATTTTAAATGTTGTTATGTTAGGGTCCTAGTATAAATACTTATATAATATGTACATGCTCACCTAAATGTATATTGGGTATTATCTGAGATATTAGCAGTAGTCACCAATTTATATCAGTTTACTCTCAGTACACACACATGTACATAGACACACAAATACATACATATAGATAGAGAAAATATGGAATATGTATGTTTAGGAGAAAGGGGAAGTGTGTGTGTGTCTGTGTGTGTCAGTATGCAATGGTTCTGGAATTAGCCTTCTGCATCTAATTTACAGGGGCAGGGGCATGGTGGGGTGAAAATGGAGTCAATATATTTGAACAACAATAAAAACTAAATTAAAAATAAAAATAAGTAAATTATAGCCTCAGCACAATGTGTGACTTGAGGTAAGTTATTTAAGTCTGTTTCCTTCCCTGGAAATTGGAAAAGTGGTGACTTCTACTTTACAGGGTTATAATCAAGGTTAAATAGTTCACTACTGAGGTCAGTGCATGAGAAGTGCCCAATAATGACCAGCTCTGACCACTATTGTCCAACTTCACACATCCCTTGCTTGTAACATGGCTGTGTCTTATTTAGGCCTCCTGCTTTGCAGGTTGGGTTGTAGCATTCTAGTCTTCTTCCCCATGTAACATGTGGCAATTTGATTTACTTCAAGTTGCTAACAGCCTCCCTGCTTACCATCAGGGTCAGTGAGCAGACTTTTCTTCGCTGCTATGGCACAGGAGAATGATTTGGAAGCAGAATGCCTCCTCCCTGCAGTGCAGCCCCCTTCCTGCCTCCACCAGAGCCTGTCATTACAGCTGACTCATGGAGACTAATGATCTGCCTAGTGATACACTCTGGGGGGCGGGGGCGGTTAGGGGGAGTGTGTTAATGCTGATGGAAGATGTGGAAGAAAGGTTACCAACTCTTTTATTAAAGGATTTGTAAATCGTGGCATTTCAGCAGATTTGACATGTAATTTCAAACTTCATGAGAAAAGAATGGAGAAGCCAAGAATCGCCAGGGGACCTGCTTTACCATTGTGTAGTTGTTAGCCTTCGTCACAGGATAGCTGTTTATTATGAGTCATCTAGGAGCCATCCACTGACTGAGGGTGCCCACCCCACTATGTTCTTGACTCTGACCTGCCCCTTTAGAGAGAACTGGCATATGAATGAAAAAAATTATTCAAACAGGTGATGTCAAGACTCAGAAGAGTTTCCCATTTCTGAGCTCTTTTAATGTACGTTGAATGGATACATTTAATCGATACCATATATACCCCTAACAGGCTTTAGTCAGTTACTTGTGAAAAGCCTTTATAAACTATAAAGTACTATACAAACATAATCATTTCCTAAAATAATAATTATCATTAATGAATACTGAATATGTGCCAAGAGTTTTATATTCATTGCTTCATTTATTAAATCAAAGATTGCTTTGGGTTCATCAAGACATGGCCTTTAAGATAAGTCATTACCCTTAAGATTTTAATACTTTTGTGCCTTTATCTTGAAACATGTATGTGGTAGTAACTTCTGCTAGAGCTTACACTTTCAGCAATCCGGTTTCCACACTTTTTCTTCCTCTTCCCAATCTGCTGTACCAAGTCACCAGGATATGAGTGTGCATGGCTTCCCCTACAGTCTGACTTAGAGGTTTGACATACAGCTCTACAAAACCACGAAAGGTTATTCTGGAGAAGTGTAACTAAGCAAGGGTGATGTTTGTTTTTCAAGGATGTTTTGGTGATGTTCAAGAGTTGCAGTCGTCATTGGAGAGGGTGAGTCCAGGAAGAGGAAGAATGAGTAGTTAATGCTGATTACTCCTTTCCTTAGATTTTTGCCTTTTTTTGGACTCTGCTCACAGCCCTTACCCCATGAAACTGGCAGCTCAAATAGCAAGATTTCAGGCAATCATACAGCATTCTTTATGCTCTCTGTTCATAAATCTCAACCCCTTAGGGGAATAACTTTCAGTAGCATTCAAAATATCCAACATCCACTTTTTAACTGTAAGAACAGGAACCATTCAAGAATTAAAGGAGAGATTTCTATTTATAATATTTTTGTCACAATATGAAAGTATAATGCATGCTCATTATAGGAAATTTAGAAAAACAGAAAAGTTTAAAGAAAATGAAATAATTTATAATTTAATGACTATAACTAACCACTGCTGTCATTTTGGTTATTTCCTTCCTAATATTTTGCATATATATATGACTGTGTGTATGTGTAGTTTATATTTTCATACAGCATAGAATTATGCGTCCTTTTATTTTTTTTTAAGATTTTATCCATTTATTTTGAGGGGGGGAAGGGAAACATCAGTGTGTGGTTGCCTCTAGCATGCCCCACAACCCAGGCATGTGCCCTGACTGGGAATTGAACCTGTGATTCTTTGGTTCATAGTCCTGTGCTCAGTCCACTGAGCCACACCAGCCAGGGCTGCATCCTTTTATTTTAACATATAGTAATGTCCCCCATGCCATTAAGACATATTTGAAAATAGCCCATAGTTTGATTATTTTAATTATGACATTGAGTTAAGCACATGACTTTTAAAAATCCAAACAATATGGGAAAGTGTAGATGAAAGAGTAAATACAGAGAAAGAAAGGAGTCTTACCATTTATAATAACATGGGTGGATCTTGAGGGCATTATGCTAAGTGAAATTAGAGAAAGACAGATACTGTATGGCATCTCTTATATGTGGAGTCTAAAAAATAAAGTCAGCCTCATAGAAACAGAGAGTAGAAAAGTGGTTGCCAGAGGCCGAGGGGTGGGGGAAGAGGGAGAGACTGGTAAAAGGGTAACTTTCGACGATACGATGAGTAAGGTCCGAGGAGCTAATGCGAGCATGTGGACTGTATTTGACAGCACTGTGTTGTACAACTGAAATTTGGTAACAGCGTAACTTAAATGTTCTCTCAAAAAAGGAAAAATATGTGATGTGATGGACATGTTAACTAACTAAATGGGAAGAATCCTTTCAATGTTAACAGTTTTATTTCTCAGTTAATACCTCAATAAAGCTGAAGGAAAGAAGAGATCCTGGAACTTCAAAAAAAAAAAGTAATTACAACCATGAGAGCACACTATTGAGAAATTAGTAGAGATAATATTTTTAATGCGTGGTGAAAAAAATTTTTTAATTGAGTTTTAGAGAGAAAAAGGAATGGAAAGAGAGAAAGAAAGAAACATTGGTTTGTTGTTGCACTTACTTATGCATTCATTGGTTGCTTCTTGTATGTGCCCTGACTGGGGATAGAACCTGCAACCTTGGCCTATCAGAACGATGCTCTAACCAACTGAGCTACTTGGCCAGGGCTGGTGAAAATTTATAAATAAAATTCTCTTTGTGTATATCTATACCCACACATACACATACACACACACCTCATTTATCTGAAGGTCATGCAAGAAGTCATCCATTGAAATATATTCCATTGGTTTAATAACAGTTTTTCAGGTACAAAATAAACCTTATTAACCATAGAAAAACTTTTTTTTTCTAACAATAGCAGACAAAATACACACCACTATCTTCAGTATAACCATCAGAAATCAAGTCTAAACCTATATTATATTCAAAATTCAGGATACCTCTAAATTCCTTCTGGCATCAGCAGTTAGGTTTAATGTCATAGTGACCTGATGATTTTTATCCTCCATGTTCATAATAATGACCTCTTTATCCTCTTTGACAGCAATAGTTTAATCTTGAAAGTCACTTAGAAGTTTTTGACAGATACAGTTTCAACACCTGAGTTATATATTCTTTTATGATGTGTAATTCAGTTATAACCTACTTGTCTCATCTTTCAAAATTCTATGCTTTAGATTTCAAAGAATGTGACAGTCTCTTCTGCCTGACATTGCATGTGACAGTTTATCATCGCATACTAATAACTTCTCACTTTATTGCTGCACCAAATGGAATCTTTAAAAAAAAAAACATTAGGAGGGGAAGGGTCCAAATGTATGTTGAAATTCGCTCACACAACAGGCTGTCAGTTCAAGTAGTTCAAATCTACCTAGGGCACCGTGAGACGAGCTGGTAACTACATGTGGATAATTCCCACAAGTACAAGCAAAGGCAGGAGTGGAACATGCTCTGTTGGCAGCTACCAAGTTTCTTCTGACATTGATTACAAGACACGTCTCAATTTCAGAGTCGTTCAAATGTTTTCAAAAGTATGTTTCTTATAATAAAGGAAATAGGTTATGTACAGTTTTATGCAAATGGAATATATAATCTGTTCTGTAACTGTCAGTCAATAGTAACCATTTCAATTTACTGTATGCAGTGTGCATATGTACATATACATCTATGTAATCCTGTTAATGGTTCCACAATATCATATTATATGAATGTACCTATAATACCTACTATTTATATAATAGGTACTTTTAGTATGGATATTTAGGTTTTTAGCCCCCTTTTTGGCTCTTTGACAAATAGTACAATGAACAGCCTTAAACCTATATCCTCATGTATGTGTCTGAATGTGTCCTACAGATAAGCTATTAAAAATGGAATTGCTATGTTAAAGGGATGCATATTTTAAATATTACTACATATTGCTAAACGTCACTCCAAAATGTTCATGCCAGCATTACAACTAGCGAGTTTTCCATGCCCTTATTAACCCTGAGTTATGTCGGTGTTTCCACTTTCTCCAGTCTGATAGAGGAAATGCAATATGTAACTGTCTTTGGCTTCATTGTTAATTACTGAAAGCTTAAATGTCTGCATCACATTTCATTCTGTCATAAATCGTGGTTTATGTCACTTCAACTATTAGGTATTTAAATAGCTTCAAGTTGTCTCACATGCAATGAACATCTTTGCACATATCATGAGTCTTTGACCTTAAAATATTTTCTTACAGTGAATTCTTAAAATTGGAACTATGGGCTAAAATTATGAAACTTTCAAACATTCATGGTACACATTGCTGCAGTCTTCTAGAAGATTGTACTAATTGTTACTTCCACCCTTATGTTACAGTGCCTATTTCATTATGTTCTCAAGAACAGGAAGTATTTTCTCAGATATTTTCTAATCTGAAAAGATTAAACATTCTCTATGTGGCATGTCTTTGATTGTGTTTGAGGCTGAACTTGTTTTCATACTTTTGTATTAATTATGGTTCTTCAGTGAATATTTTGTTCTTTTTTAAAGGTCTTTATGTTTCCTACTTGTAAAAGACTTCAACAGGCTCATAATGCTAGTGCTGTGAACTCCAAAGCCATACCTTAAAGCAGCAGCCACTTTCTGGAAATACACACCAGACATTTCACAGAAAAGCATACTCCGCCTGTCCAACATGCTTGGGTGTCTATTTTGGAACCTCGAATTCTCCCCACTCCTTAACCAGACTCCTCGCTTTTTCCCTTGGTGCTCATGGACCTGTGTCACTGTCCCCCATCATTGTATTCTGGCCCTGCTCCTTTTCGGTTTGAAGCCTAGACCAGGCTCGCCCTAGGTTCTCGGACTGTGTCCCCTGACTGTGTGTGCCCCTTTTCCTGCCTCAGTTCAGGGACGGCCCACGTTGCTCACAGGAGAACACCTCTCCTGGCCCGACCACGCTCTCAAGCCTCCCTTTCCTGTACTCCGTTCCTTTGTGTGATCCTCACTAGATATGCTCCCCAGCTGTCCTGATTAGATCCCATAACTATGGCACCACAGATATTGTACACTCAGTGTAAGCTTGAAGATAAACAAGCTATTTCCTTCAGCAAAACCATTGCCTTATTGTTTCTTCCAGAAGAGTTGATGAGGTGTACAAGGTCAGGAACATCCATGGCCCTTTTAACACTATAAACCAAATGCTTCTCAAACTTTTTTTTCTTTATCCTCCCTCCCTGACCCAGGGAACCTTGCTAGAACTTTGGTTTTCCATAATTGCTCCCCAACAGAATTTTAATATCACAGATGTTCTGTACATCTGGTTATGTACTATATGTATATCTGTGTGTTTTATATATTTAAAAGTCAGATTTCTTTTACCTTCCTCCAAGAACCAATTTTTACCTCCTTTGGGGTGATACAGCTCCACTGAGAATACCTGTTGTGCGTCCAGCTGGATCCTGGAGCAAAGCATACTAACATGAATGGGCCAATACTCATAAGACAGGGTAGGGTTTAATAATACAATCGAAGTTAGGTCTGGTTTTCATTCCCAACACATCACACTTACTGTAGATCAAGTTACCTTGAGCAAACTGTTTAATTTCACTGAGCTTCAGTTCCTCAGTGATGAAATATATATAATAATGGTGTGTACTTCGAGGAGATATTTTGAGAATAGAAGACAGACGCATGCGAAATATTTAATGCAGTGGCCATCACACGAGTGCTCTACATAAATCACCTCTTGATAGCATTGTTTATATTCTTTGTAGAACCATGTTCTATCTGCCTCAGCTTCATATGTTTGATGAAATACATTCTCAGTGCTGTTTATATGGAATTGTCTAAGATTTGGTCATGCAAGTCCTCATACCAAAGACATTTCATTATGGCTTTGTCTACTCCCTTATGTCCATTTTTAACAACAGTCCTTATGTTGATTCTGTTTCATGTGACTTTGATGATGAAAACAAAGTACAATTCGTTTTTCCATTCTTTGACTCATACTTTATTTTAAGATATTAATTAATTAGTACATTAATGTTGGATAACAGTTTGGGAACTATAACCAAAGACCCAGTTTGAAGAAAATTCTCTATAAAGCACAACAAAAATGTCAACTGATCATATGTTTCTGGACATGGTAGAATTTGAAAAGCAAGAAATATAGGCATATATATCTATACATATCTATGCATGTACATATAGATATGTATAGATATATAGGTATATAGATGTATCTCTAGAACAGGTAAGCAGGGACTAATGAAGAGGAAGACTGAAAAAAACTTTAATCCTATTTCATACCCAGAAATTCAATATCCTTCATTCTGCTTTATGGTAACTGACTTTCTTAAGTATGCCATCCTCCTTTTCATGAAGGTAAATACCTTGCACACTGAAAACCATGTAACAGGTATAACTCACTCAGTGCCTCTGTAGGTCAAGATGAGACCTATGTGGCTCCTTATATGGAAAGAGCACAGAGCTAAGTGGACCTGCATTTGAATCCTGACTCCACCACTTTCCATGAAAATGTGGGAAAATGACTACCCTCTCTCAGACCTGGTTTCCTGATCTGTAATATGTAGAAAGTGTAATATGTAGAAAGGATTCCATGAACTCAATGAAAGTGTTGGGGTAAAGACATTGTCAATTATCAATAAAACTATTAATAACTGAATAAGAAGGAAAAATGGAAGCTTACATCATAGCCACTTCAAAAGAAAATCAGGAAGTTGAGAAGCCCTTAGGAAAGTTTACAAAATTCCCAATGAACTCTGCAGTGATGGCTCACTTCATGATCGTGATTCAAAGCCAAATTTGAACCTAGACTGGTGTGCAGAGTTATAATACAATTTTATTGGAAAAATACGCCCTTCCTCAAAATATCAACACAAATCATTTTTGTTCTCTCTAAAAACCCATTAATTATTTGCTCATGTGTTAAAGATGCAAATACAATTTATGAGAACTTAGAGTCCTAATCAAGCCTTTATTACTACATATGAAATTTTAGAAGCCATTTAAGTACATTTATTTTAAGCAACTTTTTTTCCTACTGACTATCTTTAGATAACAAGGATATCCTATATCATATTTAATCTTCTCAACCTTTATAGAAGGTACTGTCTCCATTTTACAAAATGGCGAATTTGAACTCTGGAGAGGTTAAGTAATTTGTTTAAGGTCACACAGTAAATGATGAAGTCAGGATTCAAATTTAATTTAATATGACTTCTTTATACAGAATGTACTCTATAAATTGCTGTAGAGTTGAATATCATTTATTTTTATTAATTTCATCTAATATGATCTGTTTTTTTAAAAAAGCTAACCCAATTTCTACTCTCTGCTGCTCTATATAACTCCCATTCTTCTCTCTTTTATGTGTTCCGAGACTTCCCGTTGCTTATGTCTGTCTGTTTCATCTCTGCACTCTTACTCCCGGATGCAAAGATCACTCAGCCGCCGTTATCACATGCGTCACTTTCATGCAGTGACCAGCAAGGGTGTGAGATGAGGCAGGCATCTTTGTTAAACTCATGGCACAAACATTCATTTATTTGTAAACTTTAATGTACTTTTACTCAATTTTTGTACCTGGGTGTTTTGCTATCTTTTCTCTTTTTTTGTAATATTTCTCTTTAAAAATTCCCCTTCTCTTTTTCCTTTAACATTTTATATACACAGTCTATAACCCATACCCACTTTTATATTTCAATTGACTACTCTGGAAATGCTTTCACAAATTAAGGACCTATCTTTTAAAGATTTTATACTATTATTAGGAATTTCTTTTTAGCTTCAGGGTGTGTGTGTGTGTGTGTGTGTGTGTGTGTGTGTGTGTGTGATCTTGCTTGATACTGACAGTCACAGAAAAATGCCTCTCAGAAAATATCTTCATACTCTGAAGACTCTGAGTGCTTTTCTCCATTACTCAGAGCTCCCTAAGTGTGCATACCAATTGCTTTCCAGGATTCTGAAGTTGCTATTGTGTCAGAACTCCACAAGCTGATGGCAGCAACTCATCCTTCTGGGCTACTTCAAATGCGCCGTCAGATGCCTATATAATTTTGTTCTGACTCTGTGCTCCTAGAGCCGAGTAAGCAAGAGTGTGGGATCCAGCGTCAGGCAGTCCTGTTCAGAAGTGGCATCCCGGTTCTATTCTTGCTGCTTACCAACTGGGTGGCTATGGGCAAGGCTACTGAATGACGTGAAACCTCAGTTTGCTCATCTGCACAGCAAGGTTAATAATGATAGTAGCCTTATAGGGCTATTATCAGGATTAAGAGTTAATATAAGTAAAGCTCCTTGAATAATTCTTGGTAAAAACTTCAGAAGTTTTATTGTTGATACTACTGTTTTTGCTAGAGTCGGGAGGCCTAAGATTGATTTTCAGCTTCTTTGCTTACTACCAGAGTGACCTCGGGCTAATGAAATAGAGATAATTATACTGAACCTAATTATCCTTTCAATCTGAAAAGAACATAAGGCCATATTAGTGTCTGATATTTTATTTTATTAAAGGACTGACATCATCAATACTGTTTCTTCCTTGAATTCTTTAAAAATGATAACAATATCAAAATTATAATGTTAAACTATTTTCTAACTTCATATGGTGCTTTATCTTATAGTCCCCCTCCATACTATAAGCTCTGTGAAAGGAGGGGCATGTCTTAGACTTTTCTGCATGTCCCTCAGCACCTAGTACCATGTCTAATTATTGCCGGAACTCACACCTGAATGGACCAAAAGACAAATATGCATTCACTCAACTTTTATCTCCTATTGGTCCAAGCAACTTATAGAGATAGAATAACCACCTAGGTAATATACAAAAAAATTAAGCATAAATGCATAAAATTGATCGGTCTTTGATAACTGAATTTTAGTGGTAGAAGAAACCTGAAAATTCTAAATAAGCTCCATGCTCATTTGAAGAAAACCATTTGTGCTATCATTTCCCACCAAAATAAATACTTGACTTCAATGAACCGGCTTTAATTCAACAACCTGAGTAAATCTTACCCTGACAAAATAACAGCTACAAAAATGACAATAATAATATTTCTTGAGTACATGCCACACTAAGGACTTCACAAATAGTATCCCATTTGATGTTCACCAAAAGCCATTAACATAGATACCATTATTTATTCTATTTTAATGATGAGGAAACTGAGCACAGAAATTAAATAGCTTACTCCTGGTCATCCAGATTGTTAAGTGGAGGAACCAGGATTCATAGCTAAGTCCATATATTACTTCAGGGACAAAGCTTCCTTTTGTTAAGCTACAGAAGAGTGCCCCTGTACTGCTTCTTTGGCTAATAACCCTGGGTAAAAAAAATCTCATAGTGTTATCACTTTATTGACTTAAGCTCTTGTTTGCATATGTTATTGTTATAAAATTTTCCATATGTTTATGTTTTATTTCCTGAGAGTCTATATATTTGTGTTTCCACCATTGTCTTGCACATGGTAGAGGCTCAGTAAACGTTTGACGGATTCTGTCAAACTTCAATGAAGAGATACTATTTTCAAAGCAGCTTATTTCTCTATTAAAAAGTTGTTCCTACTGTTTAATTTTTTTAAATACTTGTAAACAACTTAAAAATTATAGAATTCTAAGACACAGATATTATGTGTTTTGTTGCCTTCGTTCTATGGCTAAAGTTAATTGAATTGCCTGGGGTCACAATGCTATTAACCTGCAGATCAATGACCATGAACTTTTGTCCCTTGAGTCAATGTCTGGATATTATTTCAGATATTTGAAGATAGTCTCTAGTCCCCTTTTAGTCCACTAAGGCCATGAGTTTTGAATTTTTACCATCTTAGATTCTATTCTGGTTTTAACCAGTTTTCTAATAATAGTACTAACAAAGACTCTCTAAGGTACTTCAGGGGAACAGAGGCATTCATTTATTACTAATGGCATTTTAATTAACTATAATCTTTATGTAAAATAATTTGTCATTCTTAGTAGTCAACATGTATCTGCCTACGGTTTGGTTATTCCACTTTGTAGTAATAAAACTATATCCTAAGAAAATAATTAAAAAGAGAAAGGAAACCAATTTATAAAAAGATGGATTTAGAATAACTGCTACCTAGAAATGGCTCAATGTTTGGAGAATATTTGTAGAATAATATATACTTGTCAAAAATGCTATGCATAACACATCTAAATAAGGAAAATTATGTAATAAGTGAAAAAAGTAAAATAAAAAAATGGCATATTAATTGCAATGCAAAGGGATATAAAGAAATTAGTTTTAAATTGTGGATCCTTTAAGATAAAGGGGTTCTTTGTGAAGTTTGGGTGTTTTCTCCTGCCCGACATTACTGATAAATATCCTACAGTCCCTGTAGGAGTGAAGGCAGAAGTGACTATAGCAGAGGAGAGAGTTGCTGGGTGGGAGGAGGTGAGTCGTGAAGGTAGGTCTGGATCAGACTGCATGTCTTCGTCTGTTTTGACTACTATAGCAAAATACAACAAACCGGGTGGCTTACAAACAACGGCAATTGATTTCTCACAGTTTGGGAGACTTTAAGACCAAGGTCAGGATGCCAGCACCATTGGATTTTGGGAAAAACCCTCTTCCAAGTCGCAGACTGCCAAAGTCCCACTGCGTCCTCGCAAAGTCCCTCATAGAAGGGACAAGCCAGCTCTCTGGGGCCTCTTCTGTAAAGGCACTAATCCCACTCATGAGTGCTCCACCCTCATGACCTAATCATCTCTCGAGGCCCCACCTTTTAATGTCATCTCCGTGGGTATTAGGTTTTCAGCATATGAACTTTGAGGGAACATAAACATTCAGACTATAGCAAGAGCCACCACATTGGCTTACATAGCAGACAGTCAGGAAAAAAAAAAAAGAGTTACCAAGTACTAGACATTAAAAGCCAAGGGAAGTTAGTAAAAGAAGAGACTAGCATGAACTAGAATTATCAAGGAGAACTTTATTGAGGAGCGAGATATACAAAGGGTAGATTTTTTTCATAGCCAGGGAGTAGGACAGAGGTGCCTAAGTTACTGACGATAAAAGAAAGAAGCATAACATATAGTGTGTGATGGGGTGGGGACAAGTACGTGTTTTTGTCTGATAGGAACGAAGTGTTAGCATGGGACATAATTAAATACTTAGTAATTACTAAAACTGTACTGTTCGGCACCATGCCTAGAGATTAATGACAAAGTTAACAATCCTAAACCTTGTTTCTTTTAGAAACCTCAAGTTATATTAAAACCATACAAGAAAATGTTTCATTTAAACAAACTCTATGACATAAGAAAAACATGAACTCTGCAGGGTGGCAAACCTAGATTTGAATTTTAGTTTGCCACTTAACTAATTTTATTGTCTTGAGCAAGTCACATTTTTGAGCTTCAGTTTTCTCTTCTGTAAACTAGGAATAGTGATGCTTATCCCAGAGAGCTGACGTGGGGTTGAATGACTTCATCCATGTAGGGCATGCAGTGCAGCGCCAGTGCAGGTGTTCGATAAACGTGAGCACTGCTGTGATTTTTAATGGTGTGAATCAGTGCATTTATGTGTTCGTGCTAAGTCAAGGTATACATTTTGGTTGTGCATTTTTTGGATGTGTAAGTTTAAGCCTACTCGATCTGAGGGTAATTGGGAAACAACCCAGAATTTTTGAAATGGAAATACTCCAGAAAAGGACAGTGTGTTACATAGTACCCCATGGCTTTTTGTCTCTTTAACATGAAGAAATGCTAAAAGTTTTATGGGCCATTGCATAGGGTGAATGCTCATATAGGAAGCTACTAATTTTCTTTATTAACTACCTACTGTACAAACTGTCATGCAAATACTGCCTTATGCTTTGTGCCAAACACTGAAAACCCCTAGGACTTTCTTCTTCTGCTTGGATTTTTTCCTGTAATAAAATATGCAACCGAATTAATTTCAAGTGTGTGTGTCTGTAAACCAGCCAAATATTTTTTTCAATACTTGAGCTTTATGTTGAATATACAGAGTTATTGTTCTTAGCACATCCCTTTTTTCAGTAGTAGCTCTCAGTCTTTAATTTTAGTATAGTTCCACATATACTAAAATGCCTTTTATGCTGATATTCATGAAAGCTTTTCATTTCATGCAGGTTCTTCCAGGGGGCCCAGCCCCCTAACCATGGGAGCCCAGGACACCCTGCCTGTTGCAGCAGCATTCACAGAAACAGTCAACGCCTACTTCAAAGGAGCCGATCCAAGCAAGTAAGTCTGGGGCTTGGTCCAGTGTCATTTCCAATCTCTGACTTACTCAGTGGAGAATACCCTAAGTACAACTACTTAGTTCCTTGTCTGAAAACCAGAAGTCCAGCTGACATTAACAAGTGGCATACCTAGAATGGAAGGGAAAATATAATTTGAGGTATTAATTCACTGCTCTTTAAAAAGTGATCCAAAAATTTCAATAGCCTAATATCTTACTATCCAGAGATCTCTGATTTAGTTTTGCTTGCAAGCAACAGAAAACCATAACTCAACCCTGTAAACAATGAGAAAATTTATTATCTCACAAAACTATATGTCCAGGTCATGTCTTTTACTGCCCTCATCTTTTCTAGACTGGAATCACTCACTTACATATAAACTAAAACGATGGTGCGTTGGAATAAGAATATTTTTTTAAACTTCCTATAACATCCAGAGAAGAGAATAAGTTATATGCTACCTTTACTATGTAAGGAAAAACTGGCCAAAAAATTTGTAATCACAGCAAAATAAATATTGTAGAGGAAAATGCACCGCTTTCTATTTACAAGAACCTGATTTCAGGTTCACTTACTATTCACTTACATCAGTATATATTGGTGATGGAATTGACATGAGTGTATATGTGATATAATTACATATTTTGTCTCCATATAAAGAGTTCCATGGAAAAGGTTCAGGAAGTGTATGGATTTCCTGGAATTATATTGCTTATCTTATATGTGTGTGCATATGTGCATTTGTCCATAGAAAGTGTCACAAAGGGGTTCATGAACTATGAAAAAGAGGGAAAAAAAACAGTTAAGAGTGATCATTGGTCTACACTAAAACTAAATACCCAAGGCAAACGGTTCCACTTGTGTCACTAGCAGAATTCAGGTCTGAATTTGATGGATAAACAAAGGACAAACCTTGATAGATCTCTGTCTCTAAGATCTGTCAACCATCCTAAGGGTCATGTCGCTTTATCTAGGTCTTATTCTAAGCCCAGAGTATTGTAGAAAAACAAAGACTGTGGACTGTGGTATCTTAGTCCATTTGGACTGCTCTAATAATATCATACACAGGGTAGTTTATTTCTTACAGCTCTGGAAACTGGAAAGTCCAAGGTCAAGGAGTTGGTAGACTGAGTGTCTGATGAGAGCTGGCTTCCTGGTTCATAGACAGTCTTTCGCCATATAACTTCACACTGTGGCAGGGGCTAAGGAGCTCTATGGGAGCTCTCTTTCTTTCCTAAGGACACTAACCTCATTCCTGACCTAATCACCTCCCAAAGCCCCACCTACAAATACTATCACACTGAGCATTAGGTTTCAGTCTCTGGCACTCTGGTTTATCACATGTCCTTTCTTCTTCATCTTCAAAGCAGGAAGTTCATTTGCCTTATCCACATATCATTAGAAATTAAAACCTACCTCATACAAATGTATGAGTTTGAACTGTCAGAGCATGCAAGCACCGTGAGTTTATGTTGTATATATACCACATGGGTAAAACGGAGTGCTCTAGGCTGCAGGTTTGTGGTCACCTGCGCCATTCCCCAATTCATATCATGAAACCTGTATTGGCAGTCAAGCCAAATTAATATTAGTGCTTTTCCTATGCCTTTCAATATGAACTGAGGCTTTGACTTGTAGATGACTGCATATATGTCTGTTTTCAATTATACTGCCATGAACAGTTATAGTATATACTATATATTGGTAGATAGGCAATACAGTATATTTCATTGAAATTATAAGATCTAAAATTTATGAACAGAACATGAAGTGACATTCTTCTAAATTTAATTTCATCTCCAGGCAGTGAATCACTTTAATTGTTGTTCCTTTGTTATTCACTTTCAAGGAAATAAATCAAGTTCAAAAGTTTGATCACGGGGTGAGGGAGGAAGGAAGGAGGAGGTCAAAGCCAAACACAGCACCACATACACAGTGAGGCAGAAAAGAAAGGCGGGTTGGCTTCTACCTGTGGTTCCCTCTCATCCTGTGTGAAGTCTGCCCCATTTGGGTTGAGGCAGTACACTGGAAACAGAAATCTCCTGCTTTAATTATTTTATACTGTGATGTACCATCCATTTAAATTTAATTATACTTCTCCCTGCGTATTCCGAACACCTGTAACAGGTATTCTGCCACCTGAGTCTTTTCCAGTAGCTCATAGGCACGGAACTCCTTGGCTTTTGCTGCTGGCTGGGAAAACCCATCTCCCATTATTAGCTCCCATATGAATATCCCTGGTACTGGAGATTAGTTCTCTAATCCCCTAGAAAAATTTAGGATTCTCAGCTATATTCTGTCCCTCCTTCATCATCATAGTTCAGTTACTCAAGTGTTTGTCTTCCTGCTTAAAGCGGAGGTTTGGGCAAGGACCACGCTTGTCCTGTTTCTCACTGCCCATTGTAGTGCATCCCATTATCTCCGATACATTAAATAGGCACCCTGTGTGTAATTGTTCTGTGTGCCAGAGTACACTGAACAATTGCACTGGCTTCTGTGTTATGTACATTTGCCGTCCCAGAACCTAAGACATACTACCTGTCTTCACAATAGTAGTAGGTAAGACATGTGCAAGAAACTACAAAATATTTTTCAAAAGAAAAAAATCTGTACAGATGTCCATGGAAACTAGAGAAAGGAAAAATTAAAAAGGCTGAATAGAGAGGATATTAAGGAAGGCTTCAGAAAGACCTGCTTTTGAACCGAGTGTTGAAATGTGAAAAGGAGTGTGTCTAGTACCTAAGCCAACGAAAGGGATTATAAGGGAAGCTACAGATGCACAGAGGTATGTTGGCTTGAAAAGAAGATCATGGGCTTAGTTATCAAAGCAGCACATAAAAGTCACAAATAATGTGAGGAATGCATTTCTGGTGACCTCACAGAAATCAAATCCACACGTTCCCTGGTCAAAACCGGCCAGCACGTCTTCCAACAGGCTAACATGGCACTGCCTCTGGGAGAACCCACTTCATAAGTCACTTGGCCAGTTGACTTTGAACTTTTGCTGTTGTTGACAAATCTTTCCTTTGTAAGGATTCACATGACTTCAAAATTTATTCATAAATTAAGTTTGTTCATATTTCTCTAATGAGTATTTTAGATTTCCATCATTCAAACTCACATGAAATGTGTATGATAGGAACAATCATTAAGGTTAAAAAAAGATTTTCATTTAGTGAATATAGGCTGAAAATACTAACTTTTATATAGAAAATTTCAGATCAACTTCAACATCGCATGGATTACTAAATCAGCAAAAGGCTGACTCTGGCAGACTTTTCCGACGCGGTTCAGAAATGTAATGGAAGTGGGGAGCCTGGGTGCTTCTTAGGCCGCCTCGGGTTGTTCTTCACCCAGCACCAAGAGCCCTTTGAAGGCAGGGGCTGTTTGCTCATATTTTAATTACCTCCCCACTAAAAAGCCTTATACACAGAAGTCAATAAGTGTTTACTGACTTATCTCCACCCCTCACTGACTTGATTTCAAAGAGAAATTTATCCCCCACCAAGACACCGCCTAGATCTCATTTTGAGCAACCTGGAAAAGAAACTGAGCAGTTTTCCTACCAGTTAAAAAGTGTTTGAGCCAACACTTCTAACAACAATGTGCTCAGTGATGGCACGTGCTGAAGTCTGATTTAACAAGTGCTCTAATCGTACCTGTTGTCAAGTGATATTCTGTGTGCTCACATATTATAAAACATAAAGAGTAGACTCAGCCTGAAAGGAAATGCAGGCTCTGTCCCAGTTTAGCACCAGTAAATCAAGCAAGGTTTATGGATCTAAGAGAGAGAAGGAAGCTGTAGAGCAGGCCCCAAAACTGGGAGCTCATCAATAGTCTACAGAAGAGAGGAGGTGCAAACTTCCAGAAACCAAAATTCTCATTCAGAGTAGTGCACAGGTATAGATGAAGATATCTGAGGGGAGGGGTAGCACATGGCAAATTTAGGAAGCTAACCTGCCTTCCACCTCTACCCCAAACCCAGCCCTGAATATACAAGCCTATAGCAGTTCTTCGCATAAGCTGTTTTGACTGTGACCCAGGACCACCTCACCTGAGCCACATGTATTTCTCCAAACACAGTTGTGCAGTATACAAAGCGACACTGGACAAGTAGAGTTCTCTATACTCGGATGTGAGCCACATTTTAATTCATTGACCTCGATTTCCCTGGAAAGTACATTTCTGAACTTAAAGTTGTAGAACTGCTACAGGAGTCAGTTATCCAGATGTATGGAGAAATTATAAACAACTCACTCATTTTAAATGTTTACTCTTTCCCAAAGAAAAACAATATTTTTGAGATTTCTGCTTCTGGCCAAGGTCGGGTAGCAGGGACTGATTTACTCTTCTACCTGAAAACCCCTGGAAAGCAGACAAATATACAAAGCACTGATTTTGCAAAGGACAGTGACTCCAGAGGGATTGGGTATTACCACACAATTGGCACAGCTTACTTCTTCGAGAGTGTCCAGACCATGGCATAGGAATCGCCCAGCAGATGCCCAGCTGTTCATGGGGACGTGTCTCGCTGAGACACTCCACTACAAGACTGACTGAGGGGGATGCCAGAGGAAGCTAGAGGCATGGCTGGCCACCATGCACTGCAGGAGCTGGCCGTGGAGAAGGTGTATACACAGCAGGAGCTTGGAGCTGAAAAATTCACTTGCATTGCAGGATCAGGGGGTGGGGGCAGCTCAACTACATGCCCTACAGGAGTCAGGTGCTAGGGAAGCTACTGTGCTGCTGGGCACCAGCAAAGGCTCACGGGCTGCAATACCCATGCACTGGGGGTGCCTCAGGCACTGCAGGAGCCCAGCATTAGATAAGCCGTGTAGACTGCAGGAGCCTGCCTGGCAAGCACCCTGGACCCAGAAAGGAAAATCCTGTCCTCCTGCAATGTCTTTCCAGCGCCCTCTAATGACAAAGCTTAACATGGTGCATCCTGGCAGAGAAAAAAAATATGTATAGGGCCCATTATTAATTTTCTCAGACCTGGCAGTAAAAGGTGAATTGGAGCTATGTTGATTTTATGTATAAATTGACACAGTAATTCTAAATTTCATATGGAAGTGCAAAGGACCTACCATAGCCAAGACAACTTTGAAGAAGAACAAAGTTGATAGAATACCATTACGTGGTTTCTATTACAAAACCTCCAGTAATAAAGACAGCATAATATTGGTGTAAAGACAAACAAAATAGACCAATGGGACAGCAAAGAGAACCAAGAAAAAGTCCATGTATATATGAACCCCTGAACTTAAACAAAATTGCCAGCTGGAGAAATTCAGTGAAGAAAGAATTGTCTTTTTTGGAGCAAATGGTGCCAGAACAATTAGATATCCATATCCACACACTAAAAATGAACCTGATACATACCTCACACCTTATACAAAAGTTGACTAAAAAATAGATCATGAAGCTAAGTGTAAAAATTAAAATTAAGAAACTTCTAGAAGAAAGTATAGTTGAAATTTCTGTGACCTTGGATTTGGCAAAGATGGGACCCCAAAAGAGTAAATTGATTGACTACAACCCATAAAAATAAATAGATGAATTAAAAACTTCTTTTCAAAGGTACTCTTAAGAAAAAGAAAAAAACAAGCCACAAACTTGGGGAAAAAGTCTTTACAAAACACATATCTGATCAATAATTTGTATCCAGAATATATAAAGAACGCCCAAAATCAATAAGAGTACAGAAGATTCAAATTTAAAACTTGGCAGAAAATTTGAGCAGACATTTCACCAAAGTAGTCAACTGATGACAAATAAGCACATGAGAAGATGCTTAAGATCATTAGCCATTAGGGAAAAAAATGAAAACAACAGCAAGATGCCCCTGGTCACCTGTTAGAATGGCAAAAATTAAAAAGACAGACCCTGCCCAGTGCTGGTGAGCACATGTAAGAACTGGAACTCACACACAGCTGTATGTTCTAGTTTAGAAAACAGTTGGGCAGTTTCTTAAAAAGTGAAAGGTATGCCTGCCATGTGGTCCAGTGATTCCACTCCTGTATAGGAGAGGTGAGAGCGTGCAGCCGCACAAGGACTTCAGAGCTATTCATCACAGCTTTACCTGTAACAGGCCAAAACTGGAAAGAATTCAGATGTGGTTTTAAAAAACCTATGGTATTATCCTCTTGATACCCAGCAATAAAAAGTCATGAACTATGGATGGTCACTACATGTGACTATACACTACACTACAATACACAACACTTTCGTACACGACATGTACAACTGTCCAAATAATTATGCTGAGTAGAAGAAGCAAAACCCAAAGAAAAATTATGTACTTTCTTATTCAATTTATAGAAAGTGCAAACTAATGTATAGTGTTGGAAAACATGTTAACAACAGCCTAAGGATGAGGAGTGGAAGGATGGTGAAGGGCAGGAGAGAGGATTACAGAGACTCATGAGTGCACAGGTCATGATCTTGTGAGGGTTTCACACATGTTTACTATGTCAAAAATTATGGAATTTTACATTATAAATATGTCATTTATTATATGTCAGTTATACCTCAAAAACTTTATTTTAAAAAGAAAAGACTTATTCTTCCTCCTAAATTATTATTCTAGTGTGTTAACTTATGTGTTAGCTGGTGTTACCATTTCAAAGAAACAGAAAGTTAATGGAATGAGGACCTAGTTAAGGTGGAAGCTTAGCTTTACCTCAGGAGTACACAAAGGATTTCACTCAAGGCAACAGTCATGTCCTCAAGAGAACTGAAGTCCCAGTGAATAGTGTGACAACATTGAGCAATTTGTTTATTTATTCATTTTTTAGATAACTTGGCAATGATCGAATCCCTATTGTATTTTTTTCAGTACCATTTAATCCCCTTACACCTGCCTCCTCCCAGCAACCACCACACTGTTGTCCATGTCCATGAGTCCTTTCTCCTTTTTGCTCAATCCCTCCACCCCCACACCTCCCTACCCCCACTAGCCAGCATCTGCTCTTCATCTCTGAGTCTGTCCCCATTTTTGTCGTTAGTTCAGTTTGTTCATTAGATTCCACATATGAGTGAAATCCTATGGGATTTGTCTTTCTCTGACTGGCTTATTTCACTTAGCATAATGTTCTCCAGGTCCATCCATACTGCTGTAAAAGGGTAAAATTTTCTTCTTTTTTACAGCTTAGTAGTATTCCATTGTGTAAAGACCCCATAGTTGTCTTATCCACTCATCTATTGTTGACACTTATGCTGCTTCCATATCTTGACGACTGTAAATAAAGCTGCAATGAACATGAGGGTGCTTATGTTCTTTCACATTAGTGTTTTGGGTTCCTTTGGATATATTCCCAGAAGTGGGATCACTGGGTCAAAAGGCAGACCCATTTTTAATTGTTTGAATATCTCCAAATATTGTGCAATTTAATATCTTCAAATGTGCTGCCCAAAATTCAGAAATCACAGAGAAAGAGAGAGAAGCACCAGAATAGATGGTTCTATTTGTGAGGGGACCATATAGACTTTTCTACTGAAAAAGAAAAGCTACACCTTTCTTCTTATAGTTTAAAAAGACAAAACAGCCAGCCACTTTTTTTGGATAAGTGTTAAAACAAACCATTGAGTCTTAGAAATGATTTATAGTTAAGGGTGGAATTGCAATAGCTTACCTTTCGTCTCCTCTGCCATGTAATATTGTTACATAACTCTTCTTTTTCGCAGCTGTTTTGAATCACAGCATACTGACCTGGGCTTCCTCTCTCTTTCCTCTCATGTGCTTTGACATGCCAGATGTATCGTGAAGATTACGGGAGAAATGGTGTTGTCTTTCCCTGCCGGCATCACCAGACACTTTGCCAACAACCCATCGCCAGCTGCCCTGACGTTCCGGGTGATAAATTTCAGCAGGTTAGAACACGTCCTGCCAAATCCCCAACTTCTCTGCTGGTAAATATATTTTGTACAAATTTTTTAGACACGTGCGTAGCTTAGCACTTTATACTTAGATGAGGGAAGGATAAACCTTCGCAAGGGAGTAACACTGTAAAGCAGTCACTGCTACTCAGATATGTGTGTGGATACAAACTCAGAATTTTTACTGGCTGCCAAAGTATTTTGTGGTTGAGTGTGTGTCTGTGCATGTATGTATTTCAGTGGCCGGCTACTTCAAGTGTCTAGAGAGACCATTAGAGTAATAAAACCTGTATTAGTGACTAATCTATTGTCTGTTTTACTGGTCATCAGTAGACAATGAATGAGGATGGTGGGAAATGAGCTCAATAAAAGAATAAAATTCATTTGTTGTATTAGCATCTTTAAAGTCAAATGATACTTGAACTAGGAGTTACTTTTCACATGAGTATGAAAATCTTTTCTGTGAAATATAATTTCATTGTAATGGTAATTGTTTTGATGGAACTATACATTTATTATATCAAAGAAGATAATGCGTATTTGTTTGTTTGGATATACTTCAAATTCTCTTACTAATACATCTAAATATGATGTCCTTATCATATATACACACAAGTACATTCACACAAACATACACACACATACATGCTATTAAAAATGATTAACTATACAAGTTAATTATTGGCAATGGCATCAAGTCCTGATACACCATATAAAAATTTCTCTCCAAAGTGACCACATTTTCCCTTTATTGTGACCTCCCTTATCCAAATGACCTCTGTCATTTTGCTGGACCACTGCAATTGCTTTCCTCCTTCCCTCCATGTATTCAGTCTTGCCTCTCTCCTACATTTTTTAAAATTTTTTTAAAATATATTTTATTGATTATGCTATTACAGTTGTCCCATTTCCCCCTTCACTCCCCTCCACCCTGCACACCCCTCCCACCCACAATCCCCTCTTTAGTTCATGTCCATGTATCATAA
>PVKM010001292.1:0-80832 GCA_004027735.1 Carollia perspicillata | reverse complement strand
ATGCACCCCAATGTTCATAGCAGCACAATTTACAATAGCCAAGTGTTGGAAGCAACCTAGGTGCCCATCAGTAAATGAATGGATCAAAAAACTATGGTACATATATACAATGGAATTCTATGTGGCAGAAAGAAAAAAGGAGCCCCTACCCTATGCAACAGCATGGATGGAACTGGAAAGCATTATGCTAAGTGAAATACGCCAGGCAGTAAAGGACAAGTACCATATGATCTCACCTTTAACAGGAACCTGAGCAACTAAACAAACAAGCAAGCAAAATATAGCCAAAGACATTGAAATAGAAAAGGGGATGATAGTATCCAGAGGGGAGAGGGGAGGGAATTTCAGGGAAAAAGGGAGGGGATTATAGGAACAAGTATAAAGGACACGTACATGGACAGAAACTAGGGGGGGTGGAAAGGGGAGGGAGAGGGGAGCACTGGGGGTGGTATGGGATGGGAGTAAAAGACAGAAAACTGTACTGAAAAACAATTAAAATAAAAATATTAAAAAAATAAAGAGAATGGAGCTTCTAAACATATATTTTTAGAATTAATTTTTATGTCAATTTTCCTACAAAAATGTAAATGAGCTGGCAAAACTTTAATTCATTTACCTAACAAAAGTGAGTGATCAGTATTTTTAGCTCACATGTATGATGGAATGTTAATGTACTTATGTTGAGTGGTGAGTACACTGGAGTTTGTTACTTATTCTTTTTAACAATTTTGGACTATTTTTGTACATAGCATTGTTTCCCCAAATAAGACAAAATAAGTAACATCTTTGCCCTAAGTGTTTTGATTTTTCTGGGAAAGTAGAGAGCTGATTCATATATTGGTGAAACAGAAAATGGCCTATTTTGTTAGGTTAGATTCTGGTGGCTGGTGACAAGGTTGTATATTACCATAGATGAGAGAAGTGAATAAGGGTGATTTAATGTTCAATTAATGGTTACAGAAACAAGCAATGAATCGGGTGTGATTTAAGCAGAATGCTTCCTGTATAAAAATGTACTTGATGATAATGAATTGTCTGCCTAGAATAGGTATAAATTTTCCTATGTACAAATGACTTCCCCTACCAAAATATATCTTGCCACCTTGGTTTTAGTGGTTGCCCTTTTAACAGTCTGTTTCTGGAAGTACATATTTGTCATATGACTAATTTACATTTTGCAAACATTTTAAGTAGGATTCCAATAATAAGAATTAAAGAAACTTGCGGCTTTCTTAATGGTTTAGATGCTGCTTTTGAAAATATTAGGTGAAATTAACGTTCGTCCTAAGCATGTATTTTTTTTAAGGTTTACTAATTATAATGGTAATTTTTCTTTTCCAAATTCACGTTTAACAAAACGCTCTGTTAGCTCCAAGAGCAATCAGCAAGCTAACTCATGCTGACATAAGGGGGACAGGGTCCAACGCTGGGGCCCTGTTAGCAGTGGGGACTTCAAGAGGGGAACTAACGGAGAGACTGCAGTGACACTGCCCTCCCTGGGCGGGTTGAAGCATTTCACTGGTGACGGGTCTGAAAGCACGTGGCTACGTCATGGAAAGCCAGGCTTTTCAATGCAAACTTCAACTCCTCCTCCTCCTCCCTCTAGTGCCTGTAACTCACATCCGAGGCTGGGTGAGGAATCCGGAGCGGAGATTTTCCCCATGCTCACCGTTGTTGGAAACTGGGAGAGTGAGAGGAAGGAGGAAGGGGGTCTGTGGCGCTCTCTACCCACTACCAGCCTGGCCAGGGGAGGAGGCACCTAGATTTGCATCTTTTCTTCGTGGTGATTAAGAACTGCAGGTTCAGTCCGATCCCACTGGGCACTGGCTATTGATTATTTTAAAAATCGACACTGGGAGAAGGGAGGCTCTGTCTTCGGCTGGTCAGACTAGATCTCGGAGGTGGTATTGATGTGTGAGTGTGTGTGCTAGTGGTTTCTTTCTTTTTTTCCTTTTTTCTTTCTTTTTTTTCTCCCCCCCCCCCTTTCTCTCCTAGGGGCTACACAATGGCAGTCTTCTCTCACTGAGATGAATCCTGCTTCGTCTTCTGCAGACCCACCCATCCTCATAGTGATCAAGTAAAAGGCTATGGTTTTCTCTTTGGGGATCTTTTGTGCATCACTGTTCTCCCTGATTAGTTCTGGTCTCAGTTGGGATTTCTTTGCTTTTTTGTTTGGTTCATGCTGAAAAGGGATTTTTTCCCCAACTCTTTGGTAATTATCCAGTGGTGATCAAGAAGGATAAATCATTCACCCTGGCCAAAAAAAAACAATCACTGAGAAGTCTCAAAGAAATATACCACGTGAGAGGAAAAAACTGGGAGAAGATTCGGAATATTATCATTTTTCCTATGGTAAAACCGGTGCCCCTCTTCAGGAGAACTGATTTCAAATTATTATTATGCAACCACAAGGATCTCTTCTTTCTCAGGGTGTCTAAGCTGCTGGATTGCTTTTCGCCCAAATCAATGTGGTTTCTTTGGAACATTTTCAGCAAAGGAACGCATATGCTGCAGTGTCTTTGTGGCAAGAGTCTTAAGAAAAACAAGAACCCAACTGGTAAGCAAAATATGCATCATGTTATCTTTTTTCCTTATAATAACCGTTGTGTTGCTCATTGAGCTAGATCTGCAGTTCTGCTATGCAGGAAGACAGGGGAAGAGAAACGGAACCAGCACAGTGTTGCATATAGAGGTGTTGCATGGATAAACAAGTAACAGCTGGATCGGCGTCTGTGAGCCAGAAAACTGGTATTAGCTTCTCTTGGCTGTGACACAATCCATCACTAGGAGGGAGGAGGAAAGTTTTTAAAAAACGTACTTGGTTGCTGATGTTCGGTGGAGTATTGAAGGGCTATGACTTAAGGTTTTGACTGAGGCAGATGAAGCTTCAGTAGTTGGCCAGAGAAAAAGAACCGAGAGATCGCCTTCTGCTGCAGGTTCGGAGGACAGAGCTCGGTGTCGAGAACCTGTTCTAGACTTTCTGATTAGCTTGCACAATATTTGCCACCCCATTACCTCTACCCAAAGTAAAAGATGCCTCCTCCCTCGCGGCCCCGCTCCTCCGTCAGCCCCTACCTCCCTCCCCAGTATGCTCTTGGTGCCCGAATATTAACTCATTCCCGGGTCTGCCTCCGAGACCTCCTGCTACTGGGACTACTTGAGCAGCAGGGCTTATATGCCTGGAGGGAACCCCAGACTGAGAAGACAAGCCCGCCCCCAATATATGTAATTAAAATCCCCCTTTAAAAAGCAGTATCAAAGCCCCGCGTCTGGGTACCACGGGTTGGATCAGCGCGGCCGTGAGTCCTTGTTTCAGCCTCCTGGTGATTATGTGCCCCCATTCTAAATGGCTCCAACCAGGAAATTTGCAGTACATTACATAAGAAGTGCAAATGCAGGCAATTTGGGGAGTTGGGTACACAGGCTCACTTTCCGGTATCTCAGTGTGAGGTGTTTGGGTACAGCCAGAGAGCTGTGGGAGGGCAGTCCAGGGAGGCCAGGCCGGAGGGCTGCGTGGTGGTGGCGGCGCGAGTCAGGGAGGGGTGCGTGCTGGCATCAGGGGTGTGTAGCGCTACTCGGCTTGGTTCAAGATGGGGAGGAACTAGAAGCTGGGTGTTTGTGTGTGTGGAGGCATTGGCAGGGGCTGCTGGTGGAGTGGGGGCTGGTCCCTCCTGCAGTGGCAGCACAGGCTCTGGGGCGTCCTAATGCTGGCACTGCGGTGTAGTAGATCACGGCTCCACACAACCTCCCTGACTTCCGGAGCTCCACCCGGTGCCGTGTGCCTCCGGAGCCCCAGCCTCTAGGCAGCAAGTGGCTTCTGTCTCCCTGTCTCCGGAACCTTGCAAATGCAGTGTAGCTGGGGTGGCACGCTCTGAAGGGGCTACGCCTGTGGGTGCCGGGTGCAAGAGAAGGAGGAGATGTGGGTAGGTGAGGATGGAGGAGGTGGGTGTGGAAGCTGAGCATCATGTGCCGCCCCAACTGCCGCAGAAGAGAAACTGCGAGTTGTTAGACAGTCTGGCCCAAAAGGGCAAATGCTCCGGTACTGGCGGAGGAAACCTAGGCAGTTGCCCCAAGCTGGGAAGTTTGGGTGGCTGTTGAGACTCTGGGTTTAGCTTCTGGCTACCAGCGAGTGCTGTGCTGCAGTGGGCTCTGTGACGCTGTCCTGGTGCTGGAATTCTCGTGCCCGTGCTCCAGTTCTACCCTGTTTCTCTTCTGTTCCTGCCTCCTCTTATTCCTCCCTCCCCTGTCCTTTTACTCCTTTTCTTTCAGCTCCTTAGCGTTTAGCAACTCTGAAATGACACAGTCATCTTGAACATTACCCAAGGAGAAAGCAGCATTGTCACCTTATCCTCCGCATTTACAATTCAGTTATGAGGTGTGCCCCAACCCTTGCTAAATCCTTGATCATTCCTAGATTTGCAACATTATCCCACAAGTTAATGTGAACACCCTTTTTGCAAGACTTCCCAAAGTGGGACAAGCCAAGAACTCTAGCTGGGCGGAGAGGGGTTACTCCTTCACACAGTAAAAAAAGCCATTTTTAAAGTCTTCTTTTGTCCTCTGAAGAGATTTAACCCCCATCTGAGAAAGGAATACTGTAAAAACATTTTTTATAAAGACTCAGCCTTTTGTCTAGGGACGTTGAACTCAGTCTCTCCATAGTACTAGAGAAGGAGAAATAATTCAGCACCGAATAGTAAGTTTCCTTACTGGCTTTTAATTTTTTTAAACACTTTTACTGGAAAGACTAATTTTTCTCAATACAAGATGCAAGGTCTTTTTTTATACATCCCCCACCTCAACCCTTTTCATCTTTCTTGAATAAAGTAGGTATTTTTTTCTTCCAAGGCAGTTTGGAAGGAGTCAAAAAATGACATTATTTTTACATCAATTTATTTTGCAGCTTATGAATGCTAATGTTCTTCTTGGATGTGAATTGATGGATTAACTCAAAGTGTGCTAACAATGCCACCAACTATTATAACAGCGTAGTTTAGTCTTAGATTGACAAAGTTTAGCTTTCTGACCTGGGAGTTGGAGCATTTTATACTTATTTTAATAATGGGACATCAAAGTGTCACATTATCAATCTCACCTTCTAGAAGTTTTTGCTTTTCTAGCTGGAATTGAACTCATGCCTACTCATGCCTAGTCATTCCCTTTCAGTGTTGTAATTGGTAAGTTCCATTCTTTTTCTGCTATTAACATTAAACCTAAAATCATTTGCAGATTTTTGCTCCCAAGATAAGAGCACAACTAAGAAGTTAATTGGGTAATTTAAATAAAACAAAGACTAAAATTTTTTTGATCATTAAAACCAAAAAGAACAGATTGACTACTACCTATTATGTTATTTAAAATCTAAAATGAAGACAATTAACTCATTTCAAACTAAAAGCTTGCCAGTTTATCACAAAATGCCAGTACTAAAATAATGAATTTGGTGCAAAGACTTCTTATTAATTTTCTTCCCAATCTTTGCAAGTTATAAAATAATATACCAATTATTCTTAATTTTTTAAATTGTCAGCAAGTATAGGTAGTTTGGTTAAGGGTTACTGGGAGGAATTTCAGAGCACTGCCATATAATCAAGATGGTGTGAAAATAAGCAGCTAATAGAGCCAGATCTTAAGGGCATAGTTATTCATTTACCAAAGTTAGTCATGGTATTTAAACAAGAGGTGTTAATGAAATAGGTTTTTTGAAGTTGTTTGCATGTAAATCATGAAGAATATATTTGCACAACATTGCTTTAAAAATAAATGGTAATAGCTTATACATCCTGAAATATATTTAATATCTTGATAAAAATGAACAAAATCTCACAATATGACTATTATCAGAGAACACACACATGCAATTTAAATGTCCTACTTTTCCCCTACTTTCCTAGCAGAGGGATAGCTATATGTTTAGAATAAATGTTACCTGCTTCAATTTTCCCTATATGAGTCATGCAAGGAGACTGTATTTTAGGCAAATCATTAAATCATGAATACTAAGTAAAATGCACTTATTTTGCCCAAAGGAGGGCTTTATAGGTTCCTTTAAATCAGTAATAGTTTGGAGTGGTCAATGTGTATCACAGGCCAGTGTGAGAAATAATCGGGGTCATTGACTTTGAGCAACAACTGCTAAAGAAAGAAATGTGGTTGCAAAAAAAAAAGTCCACAATAAAGATGAACACTAAGGTTGTGTAATGGATATCTCTTCAGACATATAATATACACAAGCAAAGGAAGCCACAGACCCTCAAATACATACACGAAACACATGCATGAAACTCCCAAACTTCCATGGCATGATAGGATTTTGGAAAGCACAGCTTTTAAGATAAACAGTAATGAAAGTTAATTTTAATTTTAATGAGTACCAATGTTAGTGGCACGGAGGTTAGGAAGCAGATGACCTAGACCTACTTTTGCAGAGCATATTTAGAAAATTCCACACACTTGAGGCTGAGTGTATCCTTTCTGAATGTAGTTTCCCTCTCTGCCATGTAACTTTGAGATGAAGCAAGCAGGGCTTGGTATAGTTCATTGGCACTTTCTATTTCCTACTTATTTTGGTGTCTTTCATTCTGTTTTTGCCTTTCACTAAGCTGTTTTAGGTGCTAAAACACCTGGTATGTCAATGTAACTCACTTAAATGTAGTTTATTCTTTTAAAGCTACTTCCTTTACTTCTATGGCTGTCATGGTGTTTAGAAATGAGAAAATAGGGAGAGAGGGAAGAAAAAAGAGTATACGATTTTTACTCCTTCTCCTCCTCAGCCTGCAGACTCATCCTGGGGTCCTGTAGAGCTAGGTGAGGCACAAATGGGCCACAAATTTGAATTTCTAAACACGGAACATATGTCAGATGGACAGATTATACTCAAACTGCATGGCTGAAACACCATACAAGTGTAAGATTCTTTTCTTTTTCATGTGCTTGTCTTTAGAGTGGGATTTCATGTAGTATGAGTTGGGTTTGAACTTCATCAGGCAGCTTTAGTTACTTAAGTTGCAAATGAGTTTGCAGGGCAATGCCAGTCCATGAACCAAAGGATGACATTTTAAATAGACTTCTAAGTGTTGACTTGTTGCAAGAGTGTATTTTTCTTATTTGAAATTTATATACAAGTTAATAAGTGTGAAATCCAATGTGTGATACTGTAAACTTGGTTTTACCAATGAAGACTTTACCTGTATCCATTTCCAGCCTGTTATCAGACAGCATCCATAACCAACATTTTTTTTTTTCAAATGATGCATTGCTTTCGGAAGGTGCTAGAGCTAATTCTGTAATATATTTCACTTTCCCCACAGGGAATCATTCCTTTAAAAATGTTCAACCCAGCCTTCCATGCTTTAGCAACACAAACATTGGGGACTTTTGTGAAGTGTTGTAATACATATGGTAGGAAGAACAACAACCAAAGTTTTCACTCCTTTGCACATTTTGGTGTCATAATTCATTCAACTGACTCATAAGCTTTCTATAAATACTTTGTAACTGCCTCAAAATGGAAGCATGTACTCAAAATAGTTTCTTAAGCCTTAAGGGATTTCGTTGGGATGTTTGAGTGGTATACTTGAAACATTGCATTGTCCCTATATTGTTAATAAAACCTTTGAGCTTAAGTTAGTGCCATCTCCAGGAGGGACTGTGTATCAGGGATATTTCTACTGGCCCATCTACCTGCCCAGCACCATAATCTGGGTGATTTTAGTTTGTGTACCATACCAGATTTAGTTATGAGTTGAACCTGAGCACTGAAGGGCAGGGAATTTTCTGAGAGAGGCTCCTCAATTCTTCCACATGCCTCTAGAGATACACTAATGGTCTTGCTATTCTGCCTTTTGAGGACCAAGTATGTCCCCATGATTTTTTTTTTTTGTATTATTTCTCTAGTTGCCACAAACTAATTTTCTGCTCTGGTCAAAATGTAAAAGGTAGGATGATGAATGCAAAGGAAGTTGAAAGAATTCTTAGGGCCTTCCTAAACATAAAGGCAAAAAGCAGCACAATGTAGACAGGTTTTATAGGGAACATGGAAGTTTTTGTTTATCTGATCTACTAACACCATATAGGACAGCCATCCAACAATTGTTGGGGATTATTGCCTTTATCATTGTCCCCTGACAAAAACTCTGGTTATGACACATAGCAGGTTTTCAATACATTTTTATTAAGCGAATTAATAGTGAAAAAATAGGGTTCTCTGAGAAAGGTATCTTCTCTCCTTCTGGCACACTCAACTTTTAAACTTTTAAGCAAATCTTAGGGCACCATTCGTTTCCCTCTGCAAGAAGAAAACCATTTATTTTCTTTTCTACTCTTTGATTTTCTTCTCCTTAAAAAAGGACATTCCGAAAAAACAAACAAACAAACAAACAGTTGTGTTCCTTTTTCTTTTATGAAGTCCTTACTCTGAAAATGGTAACTGGGACCCTCCTTTGTGGCTTGTTTTTGTTCTTGAGGGGGCTACAAATGCCACTAGTTCCAGTTGTTTGGAAAGCAAGTGCCTTCCTCCCTTAATATTTTGCTTGTCTGCTTCAAAGCAGTCATCTTCAAATGTGGTAGTTCTCCGTACTTCACACAACCACACTGATGTATTTAGCTTCCTCCTTTGCGTAGTCACTGTCAAAGGTGGAGGGAACTGGGCCTCGGGATGGGAGACGCGGAGTTTGTGTCTGGGACCAGGTCTGGCAGAACGCGCGGACTGGGGCAGAGCCCATGCTTTTCAGAGCGTCAGTCACCTGTTATTTTGCAAGCTGAGAGCCGGCCACCTCTGCAGCTGGGATCTCCTTCCAGGAGTCGGGCCTCTCAGTGATATGGCCGAAGCTGGGTTGGGTGTCGGCCTAATTGAGTGCTGAGAGTAGGGATATAAGAAGGTCAAGCGCCAGTCTTCTTTCGGGTGTTACCCGCAGCCAGAGTCCCCACGACTTGGCCACCACACTTGCTCCTCGCCTCCCAGTCTGGTGCTCCGCGGCGCAAGGCGGTGGAAGCAGCCTTTCTGAGCCACCATAGCGCGGGAAGTTTGTGTTGCCACAGAGATGACCTCTGACCCTGGGGGGTCCTCTGGGCGCTAGGGGGCTTAGTTTTGGGCACAGCCGTTGCTAAGGAGACCGCGTGGATGAAACCTTCGTGCTGGCGCGATTTTGCTCGAGGACCAAGGACCCGGGTGGGCTGGTCGCCCTGCGTGTTTGCACTCCACGAGGCCAGAGTTCAGGCAGGGGCGTTCCTGTGCCTCACGGAGGCAAAGGGGTGCAAAAGACTTTGGTCCCAGCCCATAGGTGTCTGACTTCTCCCCACTGCCTTGCAGTATGCTCCAGGGCATAGAGGAAAGGGGACTGAGCAGAAGGAATCCTGTCTCACTGGTGGTGCCTGCACCCAAGTTCAAGACATGGAGAAGATGAGCAAGATTGCTCAATTTCTCCAGTAGGTACGTGAAAACCAGGCTGGCTCTTGAAGTTCTGTGGGCCTCAGTATGAAAGGTTTTGATTATTACAATAATTGCAGGTTGGCCCCAGCTCCCATGTACTAAGCTTTTGTAACTTTCCATCCAATTTGGACTGTAAATGAACTTTTCCTCCTTTCCTCAGTCTCTCCTGGGCTTTGTTGAGTATTTTAGTTGTATTCTAAAACCAGAGACTATCAGAGCTGGAGGACTATGAATGGATCCTCCAGGGATCCACGAATGACCTGCACCTTTTAGAGATGTGTCCACTTCTTCACGGTGGAGGAAGTGACTGTTCCAAGAGCTAATAATGAATTGTAGACACAATCACAGAGCTTTGAACCTTGGAAAAGGAAACAGATGGTATGTTACAGGTGACACTACCAACACCTCTTCATGCAGTTTATAAAGCTGAATGGTTGGTGCTGAAACAGATGGCATTCCATTAGATCCATCATATTCCCCAGATCCTTTCTTGTCTCTAAACATTTTCCAGAAGAAGTCTATCTACACTGGCTTATTTTTCCTCCTATCACCTTTGGGCTACCAGGGAAAAAAATCACAGATGTTTTAAATCTTTAAAAAAAATCTTCATTGTAAATTTGGAAATTCAAAGACTATTTTGATGACATGATGATGCAAAACTCACTAGTTTATAAAAGAACAACTGAATCAAAATTATGTTTTTGGCAGATGGTATAAATTAAGGTTACCTGCACAGGCAGCTTTAAACTTTTGAAAGATTTTTTTCATTGGCCTAGTTTCCAAATAGCCTTTCCTCCTGATAAAACTTACTTCCCTGAAGTTTGTATTTCAAAGAGATGGCCTTCAGTTTTTAGAGAAGACTGGATAGAACATTTACATCACAAAGGCACAGGAAAAGAATGCAAGTTCCTTCAAGAAGGATTTTTTAAAATACAAGTCTTTATAGATGAATAGGGGAGGTGTTGAAATTGGGAAAAAGGATAGATAGGCTTTGAATTGTTTCTAGACCTGCATTTCAGTTCTTGTAAAGACTCTTTTTATAACACAAAGACTGTTTTTAATTGCTCGAAGATTTTGGTTGCAATGTGTACGACATAAAAGGACTGACCACTCATTCTATTTCATTATTGTCTATTTGCTTCTTTAGATGAGGGAAAATATCTTCCATTGAGATGGAAATCAAGATTCCGGGGTTCTAAGTTTATAGTTATTTGTCTTTGGAATATTCTTCTTTCCATCTGTGTACATAGTTTTCTTTAGTTTAGGGGAGAAGGCCTAAAACATGTTTCTATCAGGCTCTGATTATTGGCTTCCAATTTGGCCACCTTCTAACCTTAGGAGTACTTAAAAAAATGCTTTCATAATCTTGTTAGGTTTCAGTTTGGACAAATGATAAATAGTCCTGGCATTATTGAACAACCTGGTAGGTGCAAGAGGTGTCCCCAAAGAAGATACAAAAGATACCACCCTCCCAAAAGCCAGAACCACTCCCAAAGATAGCCAGAAGAAAGACTTGGACAATTCTGCTGAGATCTGGAAACGATCACTAGGACACTAGCCAAAACTGGAGTTCGACAGACATTTCTATCCAGCCATATCTATCTACAAATGGACTGAAGCCTACATTTCTTTCTGGCCATATTTTGGGATCCCCCAACTAGATGGTTGCCATGGCAAGTTCTTAGGACAGATAATGAAACAAGAAGGCATTAACTGTCCCTGCGAGAGAAAGATCAATAACAAATAGGACTTGGAAAGGAAGAGACAACATGAAATTTTACTTTGTTCTCTATGCTGGGCATTCACTGCAGACACATCCAGGAGAACTGACTCTGGTAAGAATTCTTAACCTTTGTTTGATCAGTTCTGCCAGTTTTTTTAGGATCCCATCTGCAGGCTCTGGAGCAAGTGGTAATTAAAGTAGAGGCTTTAGCTCCTGTATATACCAGACTTTGGTAAGGTTTTGCATTAATTGTAGTTTTACCTTCCCTGGCTGTTTAGGTAGTGGTTTACTGGAGAATCTCTCAGAGTCCTGTCAATTCTGAGAGGGGCATATATGAGCCCTCCCCTTTGAGGATAGATATTGGGGCATCTGTAAGGCCACTAACTTGGTGGACTTTTGTTTGTGGTCTTATAGTCTCTTTAGAGTGGAAAGGCAATTCAGATAGAGGATCAATAAATAGACTGAGTACTGAGGTAAAGGAGTATAGAGGGGAGTAGTGAAGTCATGTCAGTTTTATAGCCTTTGTTTTAAGTACCCCTTGTGACATTAATTTTTCTTTAGCCTTTTGTAATTAATCTTTCCATGAAACTATTTTGGGATTAAGCATTTTGGAAGTTTTTATGCCATTAAAATAGGTATTCCATTCTGTTTGTTTGACTTGGGAACCCTTACTTTCAAGTGCTCTTAATAAATGATCTTGTTAATTGAAAACCTTCCCCATAAAGACCATAATAATTGTAGGTAGTGTTAGTAAGATTTTTGCCATTATTGTAGATATCTACAGCTTCTAGAACCATAGTTATCAGACATAAACTAAACAGGTGGCATGCTTAATTCTTTGAAACTTGAGGATACCATTTCTTTAGCTAAGCCTTGGGTCTCTTGGAGCCAAATTAATATCTATGAGGAACATTTCACTGGGTTAGGAATCTTGTGGTGTTTTACAGGGTACCTCATTGCATGGACTTTTTCTTGAGGTTGGTGGGTGACTTAGTTGATCGAATATCTTTTATGACCAACTTATTGTAGTCTTAGTGTTAGATGATGAACAATCTAACAGCTTTTTAGGCTCAATTTTGTGCCCCAAAATTTCGTGGCTTTGGTTTCCAAGATTCTTGTTAGCAATAGATAATAGATTTATTCCTTTCATGACCAGATTTCTTTGTATTAGCAGATGCCCTATTGGCTTTTTATAATCCAACTTTTGTCTACTTAGATTTTGATGTGGTGTTGGTCAGAAAAGTCTGAGTTTCTTGCCTTACTTTATTTCCCTAAGTGCCCCAGCTCTTTTTATGCTGTGGGGATAACCTTGAGACTTTGTGGGACCCCTAGAGCTGCTATCTTACTTTCTTTAGATTGAGGAGCACCCAGTGTTTTCCCTTGAAATAGTCCCATTTAATTCAACCAGACCGAATTTATGGCTGCTGTGCCCAGTTCCTGAAACTTGTAAGGCCCTCCCAAAAGCGTTTACTCTATAATGAAGTAGGCCACACATCCAAAGGTGGTGGACTAGTAAGTCTCACCATGAAAATCTGGAGTCTCTCACACCCCAGTTTTCCGCCCAGAAGGATTAGCACAGACAAACTTGAAAATATCAGAACACAAAACAAACAGAGCTCAATCTGAGTGAAGTTTACAGGCAATCCCTAACAGGGGCCAAAGAGGCAGCAAACCAAAAGGCCTCTGTGGGCAACTTCACCTGCATCTAGGAGCCATTCCCAAAATCTATTGTCTGGGTCCCGTCTTATTGCTGGAACTGTCAATTGACAAAACTAAAACAATTTATTAACAAGTTTAATGTCCTTTGTTCAAGTGAAAACAAGTTATGGATTGGGGGAGTACAGTGCCTCATAAGCAATGGAGCACTCTTCCTAAGACATTATGCATAAGAGTGAGTTTTATGAAGTGCTTTAGAAGAGGCAGCATGGAAACAGCACATCATTTTCTAGGAGACTGGGATTTCCTTGTAAGGCTAGCAGGTACTATTTCTAAGGTAAGGTAATCCAGCTAAAGCTGAGTATGAGGATTCTGATTGGTGTACATTAGATTTCCTTGATAGGTATTTCCCATAAGTGCAGGCTGACTTAGGTTTAGATTTGTGACCTGGGCCAGGCCACAGGGGTAGCCTCCATTCTGTCGGTCCAATTAACTTTTTAGTAGTCAAGAACAGATCATGTATTCTATGTGATGGTCAGATTTACACTTTAGACAATCGTTATGGCTACAGTGTAGAAAATAGCTTTGAGGGGGGTAAGCCTGATGGTAGAAAGGAAGCAACTTCTACCTTTCATAGAGGAAGCAATTAAAATAGAAGTGGTGAGGTCCAAAATAAGGAGGTGATGGGTTGGGGAGGAGGTGGAGTCCAAATATCTCAGCGGTCAGTTTGAATTTGGGAAAGAAGGAGAGAGCCAGTGATTCTGACCACAGGTTTTTGATCTGGACACCTCCTATTGATGCTAATCCACTGACCATTTGCCAGTAGAACACCCCTGTCTCCTTGAAGCATGGAGTAAAAATTTGGCTTTCTTCATAGTGCTTATATTCAAGGGGCTGTGGTACATTTTAAAAGAAAATAGACAACTTTAAAAAGTTTGTCTTTCTAGATCAAAATTTAAATAGGCAGTTCTACAAGAGTTGTTGTGGGACAAAGGGTACATTTTTTTGACTTCAAATCTTGAAGTACTTAAGGATGGAAAATATGCTATATAATAAAGTTTAAAAGTTTTTTCACAGTACAATACAATTCTTTGTCAATAGCATATGTTTTTGTGCACAATACTTTGTTCAATTTGAGGATTCAAGTAGTGCACTTAAAAGCCAAGTTTTCAGATTAACTATTCAGTCTTGGGAAGAAAACAGAAGGAAGTGTGAACTTTATTAAATTTACACATGTAAGTGTGTTCACCTGTTTTTTAGATGAAAGTCAATGTAGTCGTAATTAAAATTTCTTTTTCATCCCTATAACATTTTGTTTCCTGTGAAATTAGAGTGTATCACTGATGCGTATGCTAACCTCTTCTGTAATGCTGCCTCTTAGATAAACTGTGGTTTGGGAGGGATTGTAATCTCTATTCTCTCCACTTCCTATATGGGGCAAATGATATACTATTGTGCTTTAAAAAAGAAGAAACATGAAAATAAGAAGGCTTAAAAACTAAAATAATTGTAGGGTTAAAAATAAAATAAAAAAAAAACAGCCACTCATTTCAAAGTCTGAAACTCATCTTCTTTGACTGTGTTGTAATTCTTAAGTAAAGAAAGGACTTTGCTAGGAGGGTTGAATAAATTTCCTAATTAAATGCTCAGTAGTTGTCATCATTTTGCCTTGACATTTTTGGTGGGGTAGATAGAAATGGTAACTCAATTATGTTCTTTTCTCCTTCATTATACAATGACTTGACTTGTTTCCTAAGAATTTATTAATGTAATTATTTTTGCTTTTACATTTAAACTGTCTACTGACATGCAGATTAAGTAACATAAAATTCATCATTGTTAGACATAATCATGGATATAAAATATTGGAAATACTTTTAATGGACTGGATGTTAGAAATATTTTAATGATGAAATAACAAAACAAAAAATATGTTTTGTGAAAGAAAATTAAAAAGGATAGAAATTTCATCATTATTGCTTATTGTTTGTTTTTCTAAGTTTAGTCCTTTTAACATCTTGGGAATAATATTAGAGAACACAGTGCTGAGGTGATCTATAGGTGAGTACATACATGTGAGGTGTACATATGTACTAAATCTGTGGTACATATGCCTTAAAGGGATGTTAGCCAGGGGCATACATGCTAAAAATAGAGTGTGGCCTGATCTTTGGAGTCATAAAGTCTGGTTAGCTCTTTTCTGACCTCTTGCCCTTTGCTTTAGCAAAGAACTTTTCCATCACTAAGCAATCGCCCTTTTGTCCCACTCTTCTTGTATTTGTACTATTATACTCCAGATTTTGGCCTTTCACATATTTTCTTTAGTTATGTGCTTCAAAAGTTTTGTTATTAATTTACTCTTCAGGCAAGATCGGGATTAAAATTCAATTGGATTTTCAACTTTCACATGCATTACATCAGGACAAAATGGAAAAAAGAATGCTAACAATAGAGTTGTCAGAAAGTAAATGAGACACATCTGTCTGAACTTGAGATATTTACTCAGAGTAGCATTTATTTGAGTTCATTTATTTCTTTTTGTGTGACAGATAAATTTAAAAAAACTGTGATGTGAAGCTATTGCTTTATTGGGTTATATCATTAAATGATTTTGGAGTATTATTATAAGTTAATATTCCATTTACTATTCCCACTAATGAATGCCACTTACTAGATTTAAAAAAACTGGATATTACTCTTCTACTTTAATGGAAACATTGAATTATTTTGAATCCTGTGTTACCATTATCTATACTCTAAATAAGAAATAATAACTAATTTTTGAAGAATAATTTTGAAGAATTTCCTTCTGTTATACTTATGTTAAAGGAAGAAGCCCAGGCATGAAGAGGTTAAGGAAATTGCCTGATGGAATTCAGCTAGTAATTTAAATATCTGGGTACAAACCCAGTCTTACTTCACAGTGCATACTGTTAAATCCCTGGATTTCACCTACCTCTCTAAAGAATGGGGGATGGGGGAAGGTGGAAGCGTTTTCAGGAACGACTGTGGAGGACACATGGACAAAACCAAGGTGGGGTGGAAGCAGGGGAGGGAAGTGGGGATGGCTGAGGCTGGGGGGAGTGGTGGGGGAAAATTCAGACAACTGTAATTGAACAACAATAAAGTAATATAAAAAAGAAGATGTTCAAAGAATGGATGTGAAAGTGGCCAGGACTGTCTTAGTGTGCAACATAGTTACTATTAATAGATATTCAGAACTTGGAATGCTTTCTTATTGAACTTAATTTATACACATTAAGACACGCAGTTCTTAATTGTAGCATTTTATGTCTCGAATATTGTGTGTGTCCCTATCATTGTCACCCCAATCAAGATATAGAACATTTCATCACAAAACTCCCTGTTGGTTCCATTTAGTTCACATCCATGCTTCTTCTCAGAAGCAACCACCATTGTGATGTCTCTCATTTTTACCTTAACTTGTACTAGAATCTCATATAATTAAATAATTGAATCCTCATACTGATCTTGCTTCTTTCTCTTAGCATATTGTTTTTGAGATTCACCCGTATCATTGTGTGTTGGGTATGTAGAATTTGATGTGGTAGCCTCCGTTTTTTTTTTTTTTAACCTAGAAGCTCCTAATTGAACAGACTCAATTTCACTTAATATCCAGAAATTGTCCAAAACTACAAAGGGTTTGAGAGTTGACCCAGTTTGAAAGCTAACAGGTTAGCATGCTTCAGTTACATCGATGCTGGCTAAAGATGGGAGACTTCTGGGTCAAAGATAAAGGGCTTTGTTATTCAGGGCACACCAGGCAGCACAAGCTTTATGTTCTCATTGATTCTCCTTGTCCCCAAATACCAGGGGCAGTGCTGAGTTTGCCTAAGTGGATGCTTGCACACAGTAGGTTTATTTCACAGCTGAGGCACCCTGAACTTAGGCAATCCCCATTTTTTAAGGAGCTTCTAGTAAAACTGTCCAACTTTCACCCTGCAGGGAGGCATTATCTTGAGGGAGAGGGAGGTACTATCCTGATCAGGAAATAAACCTGTTTTGTAATTTAGAAGGAGGCTGTATTACCAGATAGATTGTGATATCCTTGCAAAGATAGTCTGAGATAAGCTGTTATAAAACATGCAGAAATCCCATGGATAAGTCATCACTTAAATCTGTTTCTGCAAAGAAATTCTTTCTTCCCTTTTTATTTTTCTCAGGACTGACATTCCTATTTTTCCAAAAATAAACTTAATCTATAAAAAAATCTGTTATTTGTAGATTAAAAATGATCCTGAGGTTTTGAGAAGATAGGCAATATATACAATCCTACACAATAAGCTTAACAGGTACTGTGAGACATTTAAAACATTCTTTAAGAAGTTCTTGGCCAATAAGTATTTAAGCTAAGTGTACAGAGAATACTAGAAATGAGAGGCTCCTGAACAACTGAAGGATAACTGGAGTGCTGTAGAAGATCCATGTGGATGTAACGAGAAGACGGAGAAATGTTTTAGAGGAAGGTGACCTGAGCTGACTCTTGAATGCATGTTTCAGTTGGCAGGAGAGATAAGTATATTTCTGGCAAAGGCGGTAAAGTGAGTGAAAGTCAAAGGCTGAGTAAAAGGTACATGTTTAGGGATTTGTGTGAATGTTATTGAAATCATATTTCGAAGGATTAAGGGAATCAAAACTGTCAGGAGAGTGAGACTGGATATGGTAAAAACAAGCTTGAGAACATTTCCAACATGGGAAGTGAGATGCTTGAGAACTGCTCTATTACATTTGGAAAGTGTAACCAGTGTAACTGATTGTGGGATGTGTAGTACTGGAAGGTTGGAGAGATTTCATAATAACTCAGTCAAGTGAAAATGTCCTTTCATTAGCTAGAGATGGGAAACAGGAACTTGGATGAAAGAATGGTTCTTCTGAGTGTGGCAGAATATGGGCAGACAAAAGACTACCCACAATCAGAAAGGGATAAACCAAAGGCACATGGGAAAATAATGGAGCAGGAAGGGAACTGCTTCCTCTGAATTATGAAGGTGTAAATGAGCATTATAGGGGGTCACTGTGGAGGCTGATGGGAAGGTGGCTTCAATCGACTTCTTGAAGTCATAGATGCTTTGTTGAGAATGTGGCTGGAAATGTTGCTATATACTGTTGATCATTACATGTAGCTGATAGTTAGATGAGCATATATTATGTTTTTAAGAAATATAATTTGAAGCCACTTCATAGCTTACATTCTGTTGTTCTGGTGGCTTTATTGGCTTTCTAAATAAGGGGAGAATGTTTTTGAAAATTTGCTCCAAGGTTTAGTATTAAATATCTTTGTAGTACTTAGGTACTTGTAGCAGCAATTTATTTCCCTGTAAGATGATGTTACCTTTTGAAATTCCACAAGTGGGAAGGGCTAAAAATATCACAAGCTATTAGTAACTTTAACAACTTGGACCACATTTTTTCCCTATAATTGTCCTAACATACTGTTCTGGCTCTAGTTGTAGACATATGTTTTAGTAATTCTTGATGATCATTAATGGATTAGTGGAGAGTTTCGTTAAGGAATAAAATTTGCTAAAAGTACAACTTTTAGAACTGAATTTTGATTTTCAACTCCTTTCTGTTATAACATTTGAATTGTTTTTAGGGGGTCAGTGTTCATTTCTTGGATGTCTTAATGTTTAAGAATGCCTCAAAGTTTATAAAAATAAATTTCATTAAAACAAGAGCACAAGTTAATTTAATAATGGCTATTGAAACTTTATATAATGTAACTAATAATTTTGTATAAGTAGTAGTTTCATTTCTTCAATTTAAAGCTGGGATTCTTATTAGACATCATAGGTTTTGAGACTTATATTTATGATACACAAACATAATTCATACAAGAAGGGGAAGGAGTTCATTTTGGGGGTGATGACAGTAGTAAACACACTGTGTTGGGAGAAAATTGGCAGCATAAACTTGAATTCTGTGATTTTAGTGGGTGAATGAGTAAGCAATTTGATCGAACACTGCAAATGAGGGTAAAGGCAATAGACAGCTGCACAATGTGAGAGGTCTGAATACTGCAGATAGCTAAGGGGGCTGAATGTGTTGTATTAGCATAGCTTTGAATAAAAAATTAAAATGTACACCCTTTGAATATAAAGACACCACTTCAGAATCACAGTCCAAGCTGTGTCATATGAATTGGCAGAGATATGTTCACTTTCCTATCCAGTCTCTCTGGTGCCCACTAACATGTACTTGTGAGAGCCTTGAGGAGAGGAAATTAGCATCCTTCCACTCACTCTGTGAATCATAATCTTTCTCTCTTATTTTTATTATCCAAAGCAGAATGAGCTATTATTCCTGTGAATCTAAGTAACAGTTTTTGCCTAACTATGCTATTCCTTTCACTGTTACCACTAAAATGTAAGAGATGTTTGGATCTTTCTAGTATCCTTTAACATTTATAATCAGGAGAAATACTTTGAAATATTATTGTAATTTTGTTAGTTGCTATTCTTATCTTTCTCCTCTTTAGAATTATAAGAAAATTAAGGAAAATGATAGAAGTTAGTACTGCTAAGCAATATAGCAATACAGATGCAAAAACTTCTAAAAATACTGAGAAGTAATTTTTAGATAATACATGTTTTTTTCAGGTAGTACACATAATAGAGCAATTCTTCATTGCTAAATTATATTAGGGAAAATGAGCATATTTTGAGCTTCTGAGTAATAAAATACTGCTTTAACTAAATTGTGGTTTGAATTTTTTCAGTTTGACAAACAAACACTGTTGGGTAAACACTATTTATGGGTATGCATGTATGCTGGACATTTAATTCATGGCTAAATCCTAGATGTTTGTGTACCAACCAACCTGTAAGCCATTAGAATCTTTTACCCATGAGAGCCATTGATAAGGGTTCATATTAACAGTAAATGTGAAGATAGAAAAAAATAACCAGGAAGTAGAATCAATATAAAAATAATTTATATATTATATATTTTGTGTTTTAAAACTTGTGATTTTGAAATGAGGAAACAGAATATTTTATACCCATAGCAATCCATTTAATAACTTTAAGATAGCTTTCATTGAGATGATTTTAAATTCAAATTAGATGCTGACATCAACAGCATAGAAGACAATAGCTGAACAAGACATTTTAAAATTATGTCTATCTCCTATATCAGCTTTACTTGTCAGGCATCTTGGTATTGGTAGTTTAGGGTTGGTACAGGGTGACAAGTACTTAACGTCTCTCAAGTGAGTTGGCCATAGTGATATCTTAGAAGTCCTAGTTGTTACCTCTAAATATATGTCATTCTTGACAATAGATGCCGGTAGTGTTTCACTTTACAGTCTCTTAAGGACTACTTTGATTCTTCCATACTTTCTCAAAAATCTTCCATCTAAAGGAACAAAATGGAAAAGCCCTGATTATTCAATTTTAGATGCTGACATGTACTATTTTTTAATTTATTTTGTTTGTTTGTTTTTGGTTTTTCTTTAGATACTTGGTAAAGAGGGAAGAGATAACATTCTTGATTCTAAGACTCTCTTAAAATTAATCACTTATAATCACTTTGGGGACTGACCTCCAAACTGATTAGAAGTGATAGTTTAATAAAACAAACAATATAGGTAGACTTATGGCATGTGTCTGCAGGAGCAACATTTTACTAATTTCTTTTGATTACTGTTGTAGAGTGTAGTAAAATTATAGAGTGATCTCTCCTTTTGTGGTTCTGGTGCCTTAGAGCCAACAAAAAGAGCAGGGAGGGCTTTTTAGAGGGAATGAAACTCTGACTGAGTCATAATATATAATATCCTCATGTCTAATACACTCCTATGAGTAATTTTTCTCTGCCCACTAATTGTAACTTTCTTCTTTACTTCTCAAGAACTGCCATTAGAAATAATGTAACAAAGACATTATTAGAAAAATAGCTTTGAATATATTTTAATTATATAAGAAGTTAATCATTGAGGAATACTATGGTATATCTACACAATGGAATACTACACAGCAGAAAGAAAGAAGGAGCTCCTACCCTTTGCAACAGCATGGATGGAACTGGAGAGCATTATGTTAAGTGAAATAAGCCAGGTCATGAAAGACAAATACCATACGATCTCACCTATAACTGGAACATAATCAACAAAAGAAAAAAAACAAACAAAATATAAACAGGGACATTGAAATTAAGAACAATCTAACAATAGCCAGGGGGGAGGTGGGAGGAGACAATGCGGGAAAGGGTTTTCAGGAACTACTATAAAGGACACATGAACAAAACCAAGCGGGATGGTGGAAGCAAGGGAGGGAGGTGGGTTTGGCTGGGGTTAGGGGGAGGGGTGGAGGGAAAATGCAGACAACTGTAATTGAACAACAATAAAATAATTTAAAAAAGTTAATCATTGACAAACAATGGTACTTTAATAGTAGCAAATTTCTTGAGCAGTATCTTGCAGCTGATCATGGTATGTGAGTGATGGGACACTATGTTTAAGAATAGATATTTTAGATTTTAACATTTAAGGGCTGGTCTCCTTTTTTAGAAAGTTGTTAATATTATTTTTTATCATTTTAAAAGTGGGAAGTCCTGTTTCAGGCAACACACAACACTTATTAAATTCTTTCTAAATTCAGAATGGTGTTCCTGGCCCAATAGATGATTCATGAAGAAGACAGGACCTGAGTTTTTTTAGGGGGAGTAGAGGGTATTGGGAGGTTGGATAAAAATAAGAAAAGGTTGCTGGGAACGTCATTCCTGGGACTAATGAAACATATTGATAGAGATGGAGAAATGAAGAAAATAAATTGATCTACTCTTCCCCATTTCTCTCCCATTTCCTTTTCTTTTTGCCACTGCCAGTCATGTCACAAGAATCTACTCATTGGACCAATTGAGGGATGGATTTGGACTGATGTATTCTAAACAGGATGAATGCTACCCTTAGATAGTATTTCATGATAAGTTGCATATATTTTTAAGTTGAAAAGTATAATAAAGATAGTAATAGCTGTAAAATAGATTATGTCTGGAAATTGGTCGATTAACAATGCCTGTGGGTTTTTTGTGCATTTTATGTTTTTTAAAATATGTTCACGTGACTATCAATAAGCATACTTGTGTAATAAATAATAACAAAACTTTAAAGACCATTTTCTGTAATATAAGAAATCTAAAATAATTTTTGTAATATTATAGTTGTAATTACATTTCTGAAACCCAGATTGTTATAAATATTATTTTTATAATAACTTTATTGAGATATAATTTATATACTGTAAAATCTACTCTTCTAATTTGTATAAATAAATAATTTTTGCTATATTTACATAGTCATGCAACCTTCATCGCTATCTACTTTTAGAACATTTTTATTAACTTAGAAACTCTATACTTAGAGTTAAGTTAAGAAGGCTAATGCCTTCACTCCTCATTTTCACCTCCCCCATACCCTGGCCACCATAAACATCCTTTCTGTCTCTTTGGATTTGCTTATTCAGGATATTTCATATAAATGGAATCCTACAATATGTAGTTTTTTTCACTCATCATAATGTTTTCGAATCTCATCTATGTTTTAGTATGTATCAGCAGTTCATCCTGTTTTATTATTGAATACTATTACTTTGCATGGATATACCACATTTTGTTTATCCGCTTTTTAGCTGGTGGAAATTTGTATTGTTTCCATATATTTTTTGCTGCTGTAGGTAATACTATGAAATCTGTGTATAAATTTTTATACAGACATATGTTTCATTTTTTGGAAATATACCAGTCGATACATTTTCTGGATCAGATGATAATTCTATGTTTAACATTTTGAGAGACCACCAAACTGTCCACTAAAGTAGCCACACCATTTTATATCCCCTCCAGCAATATATCAGGGTTCCAATTTCTTTACATGCCTGCCAGAATTTGTTATTTTCTTCCCTTTTTCTTCATAGCCACTCTAGTTGTTGTGAAGTAGTATGTTATTGTGGTTTTGATTTACATTTCTCGAGTGGCTGACAATATTGAGTATTGTATATCAATACTTGTATATTATTGATGATTAGTATATCTCATTTGGAGAAATGTTTGTTCAAATCTTTTGCCAAACTTTGATTGGATTATTTGTTTTTTCATTTTTGAGTTGAAGAGCTCCTTATACAAATCTTTTATCAAATAAATGATTTGTAAATATTTTCCTCTGTTCTTTGAATTGTTTTTTCACTTTCTTTATAATGTCCTTGGAAGCACAAAGTTTTAAATTTTGATGAAGTCCAATTTATTTTTTTCTTTTGTCATTTGTGTAATTGCTATCATGTCTAAGAAAGCATTGCCTATTCAAATATCCTGAAGATTTAGTTCTAAGTTTTCTCCTGAGAGTTTTAGTTCTTGCGTTTAGGTCTATGATGTATTTTGAATTCATTGTTCTATATGATATAAGGTAGGGTTCCAACTTCATTCCTTCATAATATTTGTTAAAAATCTAATGAGACATAAATCTCATTTTGAATTAATATATAACCAAATGACCTTTTTAACATTTTAATTTATTATTATTATTTTTAAGAACAATCTAAAATATTTTAGTATTTAAAAAATAAATTGTATATTACATGAAAGTATCATAGGAATACTGTAAACTTTTTTAGTAGCAATGCATGCCTACTTTTCTCTGTAGTTTAGCTTATAAGAACTTTAGAAAAATTAATACCCTTGTGAAACTTATAAGCCCTTTTTAAAAATTGATACCCTGGTGAAAAACAACATTTAGATTATTTGTAGGTATAGGTACTAAACAATTTTACATATTTATCTTTGATTAAAAATTGCTTTGACTCATCTATGTTTATTTTAAAACATGAGAATTTCATTAATATACTGACAATATGATACTATATTTACATTTAATTTATCTTCTTATTGTAGCCTTAATGTTAATGCAATGAAGGTCAAAATTCACTGTGAGATATGAATTATATTTATTTTATTTAGATTTATTCTAGTTCATTTCTTAAACAGCTCATGCAGAACTTAGACATTCTTTGATATGAATGTCATCTAAAATTGCAATAGGACAAACCCTCCTGCTACAGCTTATTGTGCTTTGTTTAAAAAATAACACTCTTTTTCAGCAGATTAAAGCCCTGCCATTATAAATAGGTAGAGTTTCTTCTAAAGCAGATAGACATTCTCAGGGTCAGTCATCTGAGGAAAGGTTCAGCCATGAACCTGGACTCTGCAAGTAGGAGTTAATACATGGGAAAGGAAACTTTATGTTCCAATACTTCTCTGGGGTTTAAATATTAGGTTGCTGGATGTAAATTAGGCAATTTGGGCAGATTAGAAGCTGAGTAGGGAGGCATACATGTACTGAACTCTAAACTGAAAACAGGTAAACTATGTAGGTTATCTAGTTCCACAACATATTCTATGTTAATTTCCTTTGTGTTATATACAAGTATTTAATTACTTCATATTTAAGTATTGCAGCCTTGCCTTGGTCTTACACTGGGGAATTAAGAGAAGGGCCATTTATTTTTGCTTGAACCAGATTATTCAATTCAGAACAGTGCCAATATGCTCTCTCTTGAAACCATCATTAGTGAGATTCCCAAAGGGGACATAAATCTCAGGAGACAAAAATAAGGGTATAAGAGACCTGTTGGATTTCCAGGGAGAACTTTGGAAGCATTTGGTTTTATTTCCTTAAGGGATATGATAGTTATTCTCTCTAAAGATGATTTTTTCTGATATCAAAAGATGTTTTATTTTAAATTGCATTGCCAGGGAATTGTGTGATTATGCGAGATGACTTTTGCTTCACCTAATTTGTTTTACATGGGCTCCTAAACTTTTAGAACAAAGTAAAGTTGTTAATATTAGTATGTTAACATGCTGGTATTCTTTTTTTATATTTTAGTTATTTATTTTTAGAGAGACAGGAAGGGATAAAGACAGGGAGAGAAACACCAATATGTGATTGCTTTTTGCATGCCCCTAACCGGGGACCTAGCCCACAACATGGGCAGGTGCCCTGACTGGGAATCAAACTGGCAACCCTTTGGTTCCTAGGCTGGCACTCAACCCACTGAACCACACCAGCCAGGACAACAGGCTGATACTCTTTTTGCTTTAATATAAATGCACATTTAACATATACACACACATGCACACATGCACAACCTATAGGTACAAGTGATTTACAAATGAGTGAATCATAGAGATATTGCTTTGCTTTTCCCTTATCTCCAGTGTTAAACACACTGCCTGAAACCTAGTGGGTTTACTCAATGAATGCTGGTTAGAATAAATGATTTCTCTGTCATGTTTTTCTTAATGTGCTTAATTTAGATAGCTCCAATCTGAACTTGAAAGTAGAACTCTTAGTGTAAAACAACCCCTTTTTAATGATGTGTTTTTTAATGATGTTATTATAATATTAAAAGTGAAATATTTAAAAATCTCAATTTTGATTTTCCTAGATATTTCCCTTTCACAGGAGACATGAAAAAACCTTGACCTTTTATGTCCTCCCCTATATTACAGAAGAATCTTCTCATATATATTTGAGCCAGAAAATTTTATCTCCTTTTGGTTTGTGCTGGCCAAGATGTCCCCAGTCCTATTGATCTAGAGGTGCGAATATTGTATAACCTTTGTCTAAAAGACATTTAGTGTCTCTTTGTGTTTTTATTATCTTCCTTTGACAATCACTGTTAGTCGTATTTTTTAAAAAATATATCTGATACAGTGTAAAGATAGCCATGTAAGTATGAGAACTTTGGAATTTGGTGAAGATTGGAATCCTAGCTCCCAATTTTTAGTAATTTTTCTGCACCTCAAATTGTTTTTGTTTGTTAGCTTGTTTTGTTTTTGGTAGTAGAAGGAGAATACCTCCATTATATATTTGTACTGACTAAAAGAGGCTACATAAGTAAAGTACCAAACACAATACCTAGCACATAGACATTTATTCACTAGTTTCTTCTTCCCTATTAGTTTCTTTTCTGCATATTCTGGTGGGTGACCTGTAATACAATTATTGTTTTTATTAATTAATTTAATATTTAAAGCATCTAACTATAAGTAAAGCTTTAGGGTACATAAACATACTTTCACCACCGTTAAGTGGACTGACATAAATTTGACATCTGCATTCTTAGACATAGTTATCATAATCAGGAAAGTCAATGAATTAAGATGAAATGGCTGTAGTTAGTGTATGCTAACTTGGGCTGTTTATGAATCTACCAAGAAAGTGCAAATCACTGTTGAATACAAGGATTTAATCCCACTGGGTTCTTAAAGGTGCATGGTGCTTTCTTTCCCACCTTTTCAAATTACACAAAGCTCTGCAAGAATTCAATCTTGCCCTGAAGGAACCACTGCTCTTACTAGGCACCCCTTCAGTCTCTCCTCTAATTATTCCGTTTTGCTTTTCCTGAAATCAATTATCAATGGATGATAATTATTAATAATTTTTTGGAGGAACCGTGTCCCCATTATATGGTGGTAGCCCTAGACTCTGCCTTAGTACCTCTACATACAGCATGTGTTCAGGAAACAATTGCTATAGGAATTAGTGAATCATTGAAAGGAATCTTTTATCCTTAATCATCTGACCTTTCTAATCAGTTTGCACTTTATTTATCTAGGTCTTTGTCTGAGGAACTCTGGCAAATTAATCTCCCTCTGGTATTAACTCTATAAATGTGCTCTGATCAACCATATGCATTCTAACACTAAGTTTATGTCAGAATGAGTGCCATATACAAATACAACACGTGTAGGGTTTTTGTACTTTGCCAATAAAATATGAATGAAGTAAATATTCAAGCATCTTAAATTATACATTCTATCTTTCGCTGTTTCCGTACTTAAATTTTAATGCAATTACTGTGCCCCTGTTTTGGTCACTTTAGAAAGAAGGGAGTATGAATGAAGTGTATATTAATGCTTAGGGTAGTGTTTTAAAAAGAACCACTATTTATGTATATGTATTTTCAATTCTCAGTAAATATTAGTCTTGGTTATAAAGGTTCAAAAAAAAGTGTCCAAGTAAAGCTTGAAGCAAGCCCTAGTAGAAGCTGTGTTCTCATTAAGCTTTCTTTTGTATTTATGGACCTAAACAGTTCTTTACTGTAAGCCTACTGGGCCTAAAGGAGGCTGGGACATTTTGTGTTTTGCCTAGAGTAGGACTGGCTGCAAACAGTTTTGAAGCCCTTATACTGTTCTTGAGCCAAAGAATGTTGTCAAATATTTGTGCTAGAATATTATAAAATATGCTTTTCCTTTATATCTTGTAGATCTGTATTAATCATCTATGTATACCAAATGAATATTGAAACATTTTGTAGCCTTTTCCTCATACACAGCCTTTCTTGGAAAGAAATCTCACTCCTACATAATTATAACTATGTAACTAAATATACATTTTAAAAATGTATATTTTATTTCATTTTTGTTATCTTCCTTAATTACTTATATCCAACAATAATTACCTCAAAAACTTTGAGGAAAACTGTGTGGGTTGTTCCTCTGATGTGAATGAAGCACATTTTAAAACAACCTTTTCCTATCCTTGTTCTGCTATTTGAGAGATTCTCTGCCTAAGTATTCTTTTACTTAGTGGGATTTAGAAATCTCATTTGTAGCTTTGAATTCTTTATTTTGCTACTGGGCTTTTATTTCTTTTTACTACTTCAACTCCTCTTTCCATCCCCATTTAGTATTTAAATGGTAGTTTTGCTGTCATTCATGCTGCTTACACTGTGATCACTATATAAATATCCTATTTGGTCAATTTTGTATTATTCATAAAAACTGTAGCCCTTTCTTTGTTCCTGCCTGACTACTTTAGGCTCTGTCATTCATCCATTTTCTTTAGAAAAAATAACTGAGATATTTAAAGTCTAGCATGAATTTGCCTCTTTTAAGGGCCTTGTAGGGAAATGCTTTGCCTCATAGATCCTGGCTCTGGTGGGAGAGATGTTGGACCCAGTGAGCACAGTTCCTAATTCAGGATTCAGGTGACTGGGGCTATTTCTAACACCTGGTACCACTGGGCTTGTGATGACAACTTTTTTCATGGGAGTGACAATGAATAACAGACTTGTGTTTTTTTGGTAATACTATTGGAAAACACAAAATCCAAATGTTCTGAGAATATATTTGGCTTCCTATTGAAATATAATTGGTTTCCTATCAATATTAAATATGATACCAGGAACAGTGAAGCTGCATTTAAAATTACTTTATACTTTCTTTGATATTTAGTTAGAATTTTGTAGGAGTGGAATTTCTTTCCCAGAGAGGCTGTGGGTGAAGAAAATACACCTTTAAGAGCACCGTAGACTCTTAAGCAGTTGTATCTAACATTTCTGAGTTGCCGAGGTTGCATAAAGATATGCTAGTATCATCAGTGTATAGACAATAGCTACGAGTAAAAATTTAGGAATGAATGAGGGTGCAGAGGAAATAAAGAATGAAAAGAGAAGACTCCAATATTTAGTGAAATAATAATCCAGTCAGGCTTATGAATTTTTATTCATATAAGAATCCACTGACTAAAATTTGAATATCAGTGTGGGAATTGGACTCCAGATACTACAGCTTTGGAATTCATAGAGGAGATAGAATTACAGAGTTTCATTTCAGTCACATTTGTACTCAATAAAGAAACTTTTATTTATTTTTTAGATATTATTTATTTATCTTTAGAAGGACAGGGAAGGAGAGAAATATCAATGTATGGTTGCCTCTCATGTGTCCCCTGCTGGGAACTGGCCTGCAACCCAGGCATGTGCCCTGATTGGGAATCGAACCGCAATCCTTTGGTTCACAGGCCTGTGCTCAATCCACTGAGCTACACCAGCCAGGGCTCAATAAAGAAATATTTAAAGAAAGAATACCTTTCTTTGGTATTGGGATACCTTGTTTTTTTGGTTATGTTTTGGGTTTTATGTTTATGGTTTTTAATTTGTTGTTGATCTTTTTAAGAAGGATTGTAAAAGCTGAATTGAGGTTGGGTTTTCTTAAACTAAGAATTGTTCCTTGTGTGGAAAAATAAAACTCATGTGAATGTTTTCTATTACTGAAATTTAGAGGACAGAGTTCTAAAATAGAAACTAAAGTTTATACTTCAAAACACAGCTTCCCACATAAGCAGTCTTATTTTTGAACTTCACATCTTTATTGATTTCACTTAGATGATAGATTTTATATGATAGATTTAGCTTGATTTTTAAAAATTGATAAAAGCTTGCTTAGTCTTCTACATCATTATCATTAAAGAACCATAATTTGTGTCAAAGAATTGACTTTCCAATCTTTTGTATACTCCTTTAAATAGAAGTCTTATACTTTCAACTAACACATTTTGTTATTTGTATCACACTATCTCTTGGTTCTGATTTGAGCACAGGTGTGATATGTATACTATGCTGGATTTAGGGGAGAAGGAGGACAATTTGCTCCTGGCTCCTCCTGAGCACCTGCCCCTAAACTGATTCTGCATCTAGTAGTGAAGGTTAACTAAGGCAACATATAAATGCGGATTTCATTTGTGGGGTATAATTATGGTAGTAGAGGCATTACTTTTTATCAGAGTGAGTGATCTTTCCTACTACTCTCTGAATTTTCAGTTCCATTTAGATAAAGTTAGCTGAAATGATGTTAGGATTTCCTTAGTCAAAATCTTCCTTTAACTCTGGCTCTGAAACATTGCTCTGTCTTTTTCCACCGTGGTTTATGTGAATTTAGTTGTCTGAAACAAAATTTAGCAAATACCTTTATTTTGTAATTCAGCCATTTGAGCCTATTAAATTGTAAGTTCCCATAAGATCCAAGACTCTGGCTAACTCATTATTGAATGTTCAATACCTAGAGGACAGTCCTGCAGATAGTATATGCTCAGTGGGCATTTAATAATTGAGTCGATAGAGTTATTGGTTTAGTATCTCTTCAGTGTATAACCTGGAGAAGGTTGGATACTATAAGAGGAGATAAAAATAATAGTAGCATCCTCTTTGTACTATGAAACTACACTGAAGGAACAATACTGTTGAAACAAATTTTTCCTAATTTGTATACCCAAAGAAACTTCAGGTCTTGTCTAAAACCATGTTATAGCATGGGTCCTATCAATTATATCTATTAGTCATATCAAGCTCTGAGTGCCAGAGTTGGAAGGGTCCTGAAATAAAATCTATCTCAATTAGAGTTCTTTCTGTAGCAGTGGTTGTCAACCTTTGCCACTTATTTGGATAAAATGAAGAGCTTTAAAAATCTCAGTGCTCAAGCCTCACCTCAGTCCAAGTGTATAAAAATCTTCATGGGTTGGATTTAGGCATCAGTTTTTTTTTAAAGTGAAAGGTGATTCCAATGTGCAGTTAAAGTTCAGAGTCATTATTCTTTAAAACACCTATGAAATATTTTTCCAGTCTGATTGAAGTCCTCTGGAGATGAGCTTAAGTCTTGTGTTTATTTCATTTATTCAAATAGCAACTTCTGGAAAAATGTTTAAATTATATAACATAAAATCAAGCTCACCAATTTAATACTCAACTGTTGATAAACAACAGTAAAGGGAGAGTGACATTTAAAACTGAATTATTTTCTTTGAAGTGGTATTGCAACACTTTTGAATGACTTTTAAAAGGCTGATCATAAACATTACTTTAATCATTTTCAAATTTAATAGTAATCAAGTTACTTGGAATGACTCAGATGAACATTTTGCCCTGTTTTAGAGTATTATGATCATTTTATATTTTTATACTTAGGGAAACAGACAAGTGATGGGCAGATTATTTTTGTATTTACCTGATTGTACCTTGCTGATTTAATACACAGTGTTTATAGTTGAAAGTTAGGCAGGCCCTTTTGGAAATGTGCTATCTTCTTAGCATGGTAATGTACCAAATAGGAAAGGGGAATGGCAAACATTTTGTTTTGCAAATCTCTTTGGTTTTAGAGAAGAATTTTTAGAAAAAGCTGTATGTAACCACACAGAGATAAACACATACATTTGTATTCTTGCTTAGGAACTTATCTGTCACGAGACCATTTATTTGTCTGTCAACTCATTTGAGCACTTTTGCATTTCCTTCGGGAGAATCTGGGTACTAAATAATATCATTATTAAGTATTCAAGTATATTGTAGCCAGACAAACCTGGATTTTAGTCGCCATCCTTCATCACTGTGTGGCCTAAAGCAAATTATTATTTTATTTCAGCCTTAGTCTTTCTATTTGTAGAGTAATGACACATATTCTGTAGAGAGGTTGTGAGGATTAATAGTAATAATGCATATAAATTCTCACAATAGCCCCTGGGTTATAAGAAGTACTCATTAGCTAAAATTTTTATACTACTTTTAGGTATGATTGACATATAAAAAGATGCACATATTTAGTGTCTACAATTGAATGAATTTGAGGATAAATACATACTTGTTATGTTACCATTAAGAGCATAGACATATCTATCACTTCCCAAAGTTTCCTCTATCCACGATGATGATGTTGATAATGATGATAATTATTATTGGTAAGAACACTTATAAAATATACTGTCTTAGAAAATTTTTAGTATATAATAGGCACTATACAAGGTCTGTCTGGAAAAAGTCCAGCCATTGTTAATATAATGAGAATGGTTTCTGAGACATTGAGGTAACCTGGCAGTCAAGGGGAGTGGACTGGAATATGCATATGTGAACAGTGATGACTTCACTGTACTAGTCAGTGAGGTCAGTAGATGCTGTTGAGTGATCATGTGTACTGTGTGGTCATCTCATTCGAAATGACTGAGCTAATAGAGTAACTAATCAGCAATAAATTTTGCATTAAGCTTGAACATTCCTCTGTGGAAACTATTCAGATGATTCAGAAGGCTGCAGCTATGGGCAACTGGTGATTGGCATCTTCATCGTGATAATGTGCCTGCTCATACATCACATCTCCTACAGAGTATTTTTTGTGAAATATCAAATCATCCAGATGACTTAGTCCTCCTATATCTCCCTGTGACTTCTGGATTTTCTCAAAACTAAAAATTTCCTTTGAAAGGCAAGAGATGTCTCATTGTTGATGAGATTCAGGAAAATACTACTGGGCAGATGATGGTGATTGGGAACTGTGTGGGGTCCCAAGGTGCCTACTTTGAAGGGGACTGAAGTATCATTGTCCTTTGTACAATGTTTCTTTTATCTTGTATCTTCTTCAATAAATGTCTCTATTTATTGAATGTCTCATAGTACATGGCTGGATACTTTCTGGACAGAACTTGTGTGTATAGTAGATGTCAGAACTTATTTATCTTGCATAATTAAAGCTTTGTACCCACTCCCCTCTCTTCTCTCCTTGGCAATCACCATTCTATTATCAGCTTCTGTGAGTTTCAGTATTTTAGATTCCACATATAAGTGACATATAATATTTGTCTATCTGTGTCTGTCTTATTTCATGTAGCATAATGTCCTCCAGATTCATCCATGTTGCTTTAAAGGGCAGGATTTCTTTCTCTTTTTGGGCCAAATGATATTCCCTTGTATATATATACCACATTTTCTTTTTCCATTCATCAATTGATGGACATTGAGACTGTTTCTATATCTTGGCTATTGTGAATAATTCTGCAATAAGCATGGGAGTATGTCTCTGAAATTTAGATTTCAATTCCTTTGGATAAATACCCAGAGGTGGGATTGCTAGATCATATGGTGGTTCTCTTTTTAAGTTTTGGAGGAACCTCTATATTGTTTTCCATAATAGTTCTATCAATTTATAGCACCACTGACCATGTTACCAGGGTTCCCTGTTCTCTGTATGGCTAACACGTGTAATGCTTTTTAAAAATAATAGCCATCCTAACATGTGTGAGGTCACATTTTATTTTGGTTTTGATTTTCATTTCCCTGATGATTAATGATATCAAGCACTTTTAAATCTATCTGTTGGCCTTTTGTATATCATTAATATTAGTGAGCAGTTTACAATAGCTATAAAGTAAGGTCTTTTAAGAATGTAAGAGAAACACTTCATAAGTCTAGTTCTGTAGAGAACACCATCTTTATTCTGCTCTGTAAAAAACTACCCTCAGACATGATCTTAGATAGTGCCACACCAAACTGCGTGTCCTATTGAGAGCTCTAATGCTGAAACTCATGGGTGAGGATGGGTCTCTTTAACATCATAGAGATCAGGATGGTTGAGGTCCTTAGGTTTCCTCTGTGTAGCAAGAAAGCTAGTCTTTATAGGTGGCATTCCTTGGTCAGCTAAGACCCTCTTCGGGTCAATTTGTTTCTAGGCTGCTTGTCTACTGCATGTGGAGATGTCTGATAAAATAGAGAACAGCCATTTAAATTTGAATTTCAGATAAATAAATAATAAATAAATTTTAGTATAAATATGCCCAAATATTGCATGAGACTTATTTATACTTAAAAATTATTCATCATTTACCTGAAATTCAAATTCAACTGGGAATCCTGTAGGTCTCTTATTTTTTTTTCCATTTTGGCAATTCTACCTACATGCTTTTTAAGACTTTTTTGGGTTAGATGTTGGATGGGTTTTATCCTAAAGTGGAATGGTAATATTTCTGAGTAAAGTAGAGAGCAATACCACTTAAATAAGTGAAAAGGCTAAATTATAGCATTAAAATAGCTTCATTTGTTGAAATACTATAAATGTAATTGTTACAGATGAATGCTAATAAATGAAATTAGAGAATAATGATTCAGACAAGAGAATATCTTCCTACTTCTCTAGTTCCAAGAATTCAAATGAATTTCTACATAAGTCTCTTTCAGCTACTAATTTACAGCATATTAAGAGCATGTGTGATAGTATAATTATATATTGTTTTGAGAAAGGATCGAAGAATGATTATTCATGCTTCTAAATATTCCTAGTGCACTTAAAATATATTATGTACAAACATTTTATTTGCATAAATTTTGATGTAGCAATTCCTGATAACACCAGAACAAATTGAATTCTCCTGTCTGTTAGCTTTTAAAGCACTTATTTGGTATTCATTCACCAATTCATTCATTCATTCGCTCATTCATTCATTCATTCATTCATCATGACTATGTTCTATTTGTGAAGGATTGTGCTTGGTGCTGGGGCTGTAAAAATAAAGACAGAATCACTTCCATATATAAAGTCATAGTGTAGCTATGGAAAAAAAAAGAGATAATTTGACATTATAATGCAATGTGCCAAGTGTTATAAAATATTTACTTATTTTCATTGTCATTCATTGTTATTGTTATATGATAATAAAATGAATTGCTTCTAGATTCACAAAAATAACTTGATAAAGTTCTCACTAAATAGGTAACATTGAAATTGGGAATACAAGTTTGTTGGACTGAAAGAGAATTAAGACCATTTGAGAGAGAGAGAATTAATTAAAACCCCCCAACAACCCAGCTTTTGAATGAACCTGACATAACTTGTTAAGTATAAGAAGATGAAGATGGCAAGGGAAGGTAGTACCCAGTAGTGTGTGAAGTTGGTAATTAGGTTTGAAGACAGGCAAGATGAGTTGCTAAAGAGCATTTCATATCAGGTTATAAGTTTTGATTTTATTATCTAATCAACAGGGAATTACCTAAAGTTTTAAGTTAGTAACACCTAGTTGCTTATGTTTCAGGGTTATATCTGGAATTTGAAAAGGCCGGTGACCAGTTGTTGCAATAGTTTGTGGGCAATGACATGATGGTATAGGAATAGAGTCACTGTAGGAGTTGAGAGTTCTTCAGTGGGAAACATTCTAAGAATTATTAGGATTTGAACAATTTTTCTGGTGTTTATTTATTTATTTTTGGCATAGGGGCTGAAACTTTGAGGAAAAAAGATAGGGATAAGTTCTGTGTATGTATGTGTGTGTGTGCATGGATGTTATTTCCTTAAGGCCTTGCGTCATTAGGGGCAGGGTACACCCTCCTAACACTTCTATTTTTCTCCCCATACTATAGCAAACAATAGTTAATAAATTACTGTTACATGTAAACAAGAAACACAAAATGCATAAGATGGGCATATTTGTATATTTGTACTTTATTATTATGTAAATCTATTGGGTATTGTAGGAGTAACCCAGAATGCATAGTGGAAAATTCATCATTTACCCCATTCAGTTAAATAATATAATCCAGGTATCTGATAACATAATGAACTCATTAAAATTAATCTTTATGTTAAGTAATGCCTTCTGCCTTATAATTGTTACTATTTACTTTAAAATGTAATTGTCCGTAATCCTTTTAATTTTTTGATGTGTCAATAGAATTGTTCTTCCCAAATTACTGTTAAAGAATTCTGCTAAGGAAGTATGAGACAGACCAAACTTTGAACTGTGCATTTGTGGTTGTTTTATAGCTCAATGCGTAAATCATAAATCCTGAGATAGTGAAGCGAGAAGCAGTGATGCTAATAGAAGGGGTTTCATGTTCCAAGAAGTATATTAGTTTATACACAAAACATGTGCTATTTAAATATTTTTATACTTTATTTTCTGTGTATTTTTTTTACATAGATGACATCTAATGCTGCTTGATTGTAAGTTTAGTTTTACATGGGTGCATTAAGGTAAGCACACTAGTTGAGATCTTGTGTGAGGTCTTGAAACACCCAGACTATAAGGCAGCAATGCTTAACCTTGAGCAGGTAAAGATCTACATGGCCACAGAGCAGGGAGAGTGTGTGACCTTGTAATAACTCATTTGTTAATGTCTTCAGCAAGATACAGTGTCACCATGACTCAGCATCACTCACACATTGGTTCTGCAGCACAGGGAGCACACAGAAGAGCAAAGCTGGTATGGCAGAGTGAGATTAGTTTGAGTCACAGCACCTGCATTCTCAACAGTGCATCTTTCATTGTCCTGTATCTTAGGCTACAGCAGAGGAAAGCAGAATGGATCTGGACATTTTATTTTCTAAGTTCAGCTGGGGAGAGGGAAAACAGCAGAATGGATGCTCTCCTACTTTTTCTGTGCTGCAGTGGCCATGTTGGCTATTGTTGGGAGTTTTTCAGTGAAGGAAGGTGAAGGACAGAACACCAAAGTGTCTGAAGCCTCCATGTGGGTGAAAAGCCCTGTTCCAATGACACCAGCACTCCAGTGTTAGGCTATGTGACCTGGACTTGGAAGAGATGGGCCAGTTATCACATGGATTACATCACAAAGACACATGTGACTAGTTCTAATGAGGAAACAGATGAATTGTACTAGTTTGTTGAACGAGAGCTCACAATGTCTTCTATATAAAATCTCTGGAACAAATCCTGTTAAATGGTGTAACAACTGTTGGCACACAAATGTCTAGATTCTCTTAAGAAAATAATTCCCCTTATTGTCTCTTATTCATATTCATTTAGGTCTAGTGGTTCCAATTATACTTCAGATTTTTATGTTATTGAGTTTAGAGATGACAGAGGTCAAGTCACCTCTTACCTAGTTTTCTTGGTGGGACAAAAGTCCTGAAAGGTAGTATTTATGGGCCTTCACTATCAACAGTAAAAAGAAGGTTAATTGCATTTCCCTTAGATAAAGAAATAAGGACTAATTTAGAGTAACTCTGAAATGAGGTCATTGCATTTGTTGTCAGGATTGGTAAGTCTTTTAAACTGTTATCATTTCTGTCATGTGTTATATGTCTTAAGTAAAAAAACATGACATTTTTGCTGGAACTATGGAATAAGTCTAGTATTTTAGCTTCCCAAGGACACTGAGACTTTGAATATGAGGAAAGCAAGTTTTAATGGGAGAAAAAAAACCTTCTGAATCATCTCTGATAACAATTCACAGGAAAAAAAGGAAAAATTTCAACCTAGTATTTATTATCTCATTGTATGGAGTAATTTTTTCATGTCTTTTATTTCTTTTAATTATGAAAGAAATAGTGTAAGATCATGTGTCAGATACTATGTTAGAAGCTTAACAACTATTTTCTCAGTTAATTCTCAAAATCAATTTCATTCTTTTAGGTATGTAAATTAGAATAGGATAAATTGTACTGTAGTATAAAATAGACCCTAAATATTGTTGGCCTAATAATATAAAAGTTTATTTTTTGCTCACATCACATTCACTATGGTGCTGGGTGACTTTCTCAGGTAATTCCTCCCTGATACATATTCCAGAACAGGAGGTGAGGCCAGAAGCACCATCACCCTTCAATTCCACTGCCCGGAGTAGGGACCACCTTGGTTACTGTGGCAGGGGAAAAGTGACAGGAAATTCATGCATGGATTTTTAAGGCCTCAGTCTGGAAGTTACACATATTACTTTACAGTTTCCTGGCTGGAGTTAGTCACATGTCCCATGTCACTGTAAGGGAGCTCGGAGATGTAAAGAAGCAAATGAACAGTGGTAAACATTACTGGGCGTACAACAGTATTGTAACCTTGTTTTTAAAAGAAGAAGACTGAAGTTCAAAAAAGTTAGATCATGTTCCTAATCATGCATTTAGTAATTAGTTCTTGAAACAGTCTCTTTCAGTCCAAGGAAACTTTTTATGCCCTTTTCCTCTACCCTTCCACACATTCCAAGAGTATTTTGGTGGTTTAGAGTTATGTGTTATGAGCTTGGTCTTAGCCACACCCATGATAACTCCTGTGGACCTTGCCTTCTGGTATTCATGCCCTTGTGTAGTTTCTTTCCTCAGTGAATAGTGCTTACCTGTGTAATAAATGTGATATTGCAGAAATGACAAAATATGACTTTTGAGACTAGGTCATAAAAGACAAGTGGTTTCTCCCTTGTTCTCTTTTTGATCATTTGCCTTGGGGAAGCCAGGTGATATAATGTGAGGACACTAGAGCAGTTCTATAGAGCTTCCATATGGCCAGGAACTGAGGCTTCCTTCTAAAACCCACTACCAATTGGCCTCCTATGAGAGTGAGCCATCTTGAAATAGATGCATATATCCATCAGCCTTCAGATAGATGACTAAGCCCAGACTGACATCTGGACAGCAACCTCATGAGAGACCCTAAGTTAGAACCACTCAGCTAAGATGATCCTAGATAATTCTTGACCCACTAAAACTGTGTGAGATGACAAATGTTTACTGTTTTAAGTTGCTAAGTTTTGAGGGTGATTTAGCAATAGGTAATAATATACCTTTTGGGACACTTCCTTTCATTATGTTTTCCTCTCAGCTCTGGGGTTCTTCTTATATATGACAGTGAGTTTATTTCTTATTTTTTAAATTAAAAAAATTGTATTGTTGTTCAAGTATAGTTGTCTCCATTTTCCCTCCACCACTCCCCCCAACCCCAGCTAAACCCACTTCCCACCCTCGATCCTACACCTCTTTGGCTTTGTCCATGTGTCCTTTATGCATGTTCTTTGACAATCCTTCCCCCAATCCCTCCAATTTAAATTAACTGAATTATGAAATAGTACATTTCACAATGATTGTCACACAATAGTATGTTAAGAAAATTTAGTTAAATACATTTTATTATTTAATCTAGTAGTTCCAAGTAAATTTGGTGTAAAGGTGTGCACTAAAAAATGATATACCATGCTAGTTCAGAAGAGAGAATTTTAACAATTTATTTTCCAACAAATGTGTATTTTTCTTCTCTGAGATATTACCTATTTGAGATTATTTTATATTTAAATTACATTGTGAAGTTTTGAGAAAGAACAAACTAAGAATGTTTTTATGAACAGTTTATTGTAGAGAGAAAGACAATGTAGAATTAACTTGTTGCTTCTTGGCAAAGTGTTTTCAGTCAGTATTATATTGTTTGGGCAGAAGGAGGATAGGATTTATAAAAAACAAGATCCTGCAGTAGAGGGTAGACAGCCAAATGTATGCTTTATTATTATAGGCAGCACCAAAATGTTCACCAGATCCAAATGTGGATCAAATGTGGGTTGCCAATATAACTATGTCCTGGATGTTATCTATGCCTTAAAATTTTTATGTGATTATACATTGTTGATACTTACTAATCAAGGAACACATCATTCTTACAAATACAATGATTTTGAGAAATATATAATTCCAAATACCAGTATGACATGTATTATTATCTTGTGTATTTAAATTTTTAATTGCTCATATTTTACTATTGAATGTTCAAAATCTTTTAGAAACAGCCTCTAGGCTGGGGCTCCTAGTGATTCCCATGGTACCAGCTCTTGCCACAGTCTAGTCTATAAACTCCTATAAAAGGGAACAGGATGCTATTCTATTCTATTTAACATTTTCTTAATAGCTCTGATTCAAAATATTTGTTCTGTTGGATGATATGAAATTTTTTTACCAAAAGCCTCTTCATTGGCTCTTCATTCTCATTGTCCCTCACCCCCACTAGCAAACACTCCATATATGCTCTAAATTTTCCATGTTGGCTTATTTTGTGCTAGTGGGCAAATGATAGAAAACATCATTTACATCAAACAACACATTATTGTTGAACCATGGATATCTCATAGAAACATAGCCAAGTTGGAAAGATAAATGAATATATATTACATTTATATATAAAGTTTTGTATGTTTACATACACTAACAGAGATATAGACATATCTATATGTCTATCTATGTATCTATTTATATTATATCTCTATATATATTATATGTCTTATGACATATAACATAACATATGATACAACACATATATTATATGGATATAGCTATATAGATAGATATATAGATAGACATATAGATGTACGTCTATATATTTATAAATGACAGCTGTGAAGCAGAAATTGAGCTTCAAACATAAAGACCTTAACAAGGTGTGTGAGTCAATGGGAGATGTGTTCGTGGAATATCTAACAGATTTTAGCAGATGAATGAAAACAAAGGCTAAAAGATCAATCTAAAGTTTCTAACTAAAGAGCATACTTCAACCTGTACAGTGATATGTCATTATAATATTTTGCTATACATAACAAATTTTATTGATAGAACCAGAGAAGTGAATATAGCAGGAATTGTTATCACTATTTTATAAATGAGAAAACAGAAGCTCAAAGAATTTTAGTTTACTTGCTTAAAAGTCTTATAGTTAGTAAAGGACAAAACTGGTATTTGAATCTGGGGGTTTTTCTGTCTTTAGATATGCTAAGGGATTTTTCCACTTCCAGAGATTCCTCAGGCTGGAGTCCATGGAGCGCTAAAATGCCATGTATACGTGAATGCATGATTTTTTTTGGTTGGAGGAACCAGATTTTAAGATTCTCAAAGAGGTTATGTCTCAACAGAGTGTAAGAACTCTGTTTCAATATGGTTACCTTCTGACCCCTGTGACTAAAAGTGTGATGAATTCGGAGGAATAGTCCTACTTAATAATTACATCCTAGTAAAGTGCATTTCCAGAATAGAGGCACCTAGTGTGAAGAATCATGAGTGTGGAATGAAGAAGACAAAAAAAAAAGATGCTGGAATTCAGTGAGTTTTTAAAGAAAAACTTTTTTGGGGGGTACTGGGCTAAGTCAGAATTTCAATTAGAAAAACAGGTCAGACTTAACAGCTTAGGCCACAGGGATTTTATGACAAAGCAAAAGACTTTGAACTCACCAGTATGACTGAGGTTTCTCACCTTGTTTGGCATTTCTATAGACAGTGAATTTTACTCTCTGCTGTGTGCTGATTATTAACTGCAGGGGAACTGAATGGGGAAGTCTGGGGAGACTGTGGTTTCTGACCACTGTCAGTATGGTGCTGTGGATGATTCCATTGAGGAGTGGGTGTCTTTTGTTAAAAATAAGCTTAGGTTTTGTTATCAAGGACCTGTTTCTGTCATTTTATAATCTAAAGTCCAATGGATTAGTTTATACTCCAGAAGTAAAATATTAGGTTAAATTGGTAATATATAGAAATATCTATTAAGAAGTCCTTCTATTGCCACAATTCCTTTTTTCTCACGAGTAGTAAATAGGGAACATTGTTAAATGTTAAACAATGAAGAACTAAAGTGGTAGGGCTGGAGTCTGAAACTGCATGAACAAATTTAGCCTGTAGAAGAATACTTTGTTTGTTACTGCAAATATGCTAGCAACTTTCTAATGTTGAGTTGAGTCTACCATGAGGTTTTATTTAACTTGTTATATAAAATACAAAATCGTAAGAAGAAAAGGGGATGAAAGTGGTGTCAGGGTAAAGCATCCCAGATTGCTCTTAACCTCAAATATAGCCCCTAAAATATGGTTTACAACACAACTGCTTTTGATCATTTGAGTGTTTACTAAGGAAATCAGAACTGTCACAATAAAATGGATGCACACATTTGTGCTTTTGGCAACTCATTTAAAAAGCTTAGAGCAAAATCTACAGGCACTTAGAGTATCTTCCTTGTAATAAAAACATAACAACATAATTTTCTTCATATCTAGTTCCATGAGCCAGGGTATCCAAGTAGCCTAAAGTTGTTTGTTTAGCTCTGCTTCCATCTCAAGTAGAGACAAGGAAGTTGAAAGTGTGTTTAGGGGCTGATATTCAAATATAGCTGACCCATAGTCAACACCTTTCTTCAAGTAAAGATCTACAGCCTGACTGGTTTAGCTCAATGGATTGAGCGTGGGCTGCAAAAGGGTTGCTGGTTCGATTCCCAGTCAGGGCACATGCCTGGGTTGCAGGCCAGGTACCCAGTGGGGGCCATGTGAGAGGCAACCACACATTGAAATTTCTCTCCCTCTTATTCCCTCTCTAAAAATAAATAAATAAAATCTTGAAAAATGATCTGCAGAGTTGCCCATCTCCAAATATCTCCCTGTTTACTATTAAATACCAGGGTAAAGAATCTTGGCTATAAATTTGTGGGGGTGGAGAGAGAGGAAATCAAAATATTTAAAATAGCAACAAGACAAATAGAGTTCCCAACAGCTGTCATGAGCAGATGATAGAGACATCACATTAAAAAATAAAATATATTATCTTCAGTTTAAAGAAATGCCTTTTGTTTTTCCTTTTGTAATAATAATGAACTTCATCTTAATGGCAGTATTATGCTATTGGAAAAGGAGTCTTTTGTAACAATTTAGATGAGGTGTATTTGAACACATTGTTCTAATTGAGTATTACAGAACTAGACTTTTATAGCTCTTTACACTTTTTGAAGCTCTTTTAACATTTGTTATCTTGTCAAATAGTTTGGAGTTCTATTTGTGATTTCCAAGTTGACCTACTATGTGAAATGAAAAAAATTGCTAAAACTCTCCCAGAATCACTTTCTTTTTGTCACACAATGAGGAAATTAATGCCATCCTGAATGAATATTTTTTTAAATAACTTAGGAAGAAGTTGCTTTCTCTACAAATAATCAACAACCACAATAACTGAAGGTCACAATCAACTGACCTAAATGTCCAGTCAGTTACTCATTTAATTTGATTTTTGGAATATATTAATTTTACATATGATTAGAAGAAATTGGTATGGAATTAGATCTCAATAACTGATAGTTAAATATTTTTCTTTCACATGGTTATGTACAGAAAGTATCCAGCCATGTAATAAAAATGGAGACATTTATTGAAGAAGAGAGCAGAAACATTGTACTTGGGACAATGATGCCTCAGTCCCCTTCAAAGCAGGAACCTTGGGACCTCACATAGTTCTCCCAGTAGCCATCAGCTGCCCCATCACATTTTCCTGAATTTAATTGACAGTCTGAAATCTCTTGCCTTTCAAAGGTGATTTCAGTTTTGGGAAAAGCCAGAAGTCACAGGGCATCAAATCTGGGCTTTAGGAAGGCTGAGTCACCTGAGTGATTTGATGTTTCACCAAAAATCTCTGCATGAGACATGATTTATGAGTGGGCATGTTGTCTTCATGAAGCTGCCAGTCACCAGTTGCCCATAGGTGTGGCCTTCTGAATCATCTAATAGTTTCCGAGGAGAAATGTTCAAACCTAACACAAAATTTGATGCAGATTCATTACTCTATTAGCTCGGTTATTTTGAATGAAATGGCCACAAAGTACACATGCTCACTCAACGGAGTCTACCAACCACAATGACTAGCACAGTGAAGTCATCATTGTTCATGCACATCCATTCCAGTCCAGTCTCCTTGGCTGCCAGGTTACACTGATGTTGAGCAAATCATTCTCATTATATTAACAATGGCTGGACTTTTTCTGGACAGACCTTGTTGTTTGTCTTTTGAAATAACCAATTTTTATTGTATTTAATGTACTAACAATAAAGTATTATTAAAATTAATCAGGCCATGGTAAATTAAAAAGAATTATGCCTTAATGGTTTAGTTTTCTTGACATGCTCATTATTTTTAATTACATTTTTTCCTATGGAAGGCAAATAATTTTTCTTTTCAATGCCCCCAAAAGTAATCTTTTCCACTTGCATTTAGTTAACATGTAATTTTTCTCTTCATAATGTAATTAAAAATAACTCAGTATTATTTTAATCTGGTTTTTAAAATTTTACATAGAAATACAATTATTTCAAGTTTGAAATTTTTCTTATACTTGTGCAAAAGGGTGTCAAGTTAAAATAATTTTTATTTCTTTTGGTGATGAATAAAAATAGTTGTATAGGTAGCATGGTTTCTATTTTCCACAAACTCATAATTTGGTGAAGAAAACAGATATAAACATATTTATTGAACATACAAGTATTACATGAACAAATTGCTATTGCATACAGAGGGAGAACAATTTATTTTACCTGCTGCCAAGATGAAGTGCTCCCATATCATTCTGTTCATATTGCAGTTATCTTGTTGATAATGGTTTATTATAATGAATAAAGTTTCCACCTCATTCGCTAAATATTTCACCTCTTAGGGTAAAAGCATTCTTATTTACCTCACTATCTCTAGGTCTTACCTTTATGTATGCTTATTAAATATTTATTGAATTTAGTTTGGTGGACAGAAGTTGGGAGAGTTCATAGGGGAGATAGCATTTAGCAAATAAGATAATATTTTAAAGTGGGCCTTGAAGAATGATGAAGCTGAAAAAGGACAGAATAGAGGTAAGGAGGGCACTTCAGTTCTAGCAAAATCATGAAGGAAGGAAAGTTTGTGAAACGTTTGTAAATGGTGATTTAATGTGAGGGAGTGGCTAGAAATGAAAATAAAATGGTAAACCCAAGCTGTAATTAGAAGTGCCTTGACGTGCATGGTAATTTGTTTATACTTTTCTAGAAATAATCAGATCAGTTCCTAGGAGTAGTGAGAAAGCTGCAAGAAGCAATGACATCAGAAAGAAAGCCATAACAATAGTCCAAATAAGAGAAGATGAAGTCCTGAACTAAGGCCATGGCCATGGGAATGGAGAAGAGGACAAAAGCAGCAAAGAAGCCTGAAGGAGCCTGAGCTTCTGACGCCATGAAACTAACTACCCTGGACTGCTTATACTGGGACTGTTATTTGATTGATTTTAAAAAAGGCTATTGTTTTTGAGCTAATGTTGTTTGGACTCTCTGTTATATCCGTTACAATGAGCTAATATAAGGAATATAAGTAATGGGTTTAGTTTGAGAAATGTTAAATCTGAAGTTGTTTTAAGCATGTAGAGTTCAAAATAGTAATTAAAGCTAAAAAAGATTTGGAAGCCAATTATACTTTAATTCATAGTTAAGCCATAAGAATGAGTAAAATTGTACAGGGAGAAAGGGTAGAGTTGGAAGGGAAGTGAACCAAATGACCAGGGAATATCAGCATTGAAAGGGAAGGCAGATTAAGAGGTACCAGCAAACGGTACAGAGAACAGTCAGGATTATGGAGGCAAACAGCAATATTTTAAGGGGTATGTGGCCATTGGTTTCAGGTGCTGCAGAGTATTTGAGGAGTAGGACTGAGAAGAGGTCACTGGATTTGGGAACTAGAAACATGACCATTCTTCAAGCAGTAGTTTTTTGTTGTTGTTGTTTTACTATTTTTCTTTTTTTAATTTTAATTGTTATTCAAGTACAGTTTTCTGTCTTTTACTCCTGTCCCAGTCCACGCCCCCAGTGCTCCCCACCTCCTTCCCATTTCCACCCCCCCTTAGTTTTTGTCCATGTGTCCGTTATACTTGTTCCTATAATCCCTTCCCTTTTCCCTTGAAATTCCCTCCTCTCTCTCCTGTGGTTACTGTCATCCCATTTTCTATTTCAATGTCTTTGGTTATATTTTGCTTGCTTGTTTGTTTTGTTGTCAAGCAGTAGTTTTAGTCAAATGTTGGTGAGTAAAAGGGAGATCATAATAAGTTTCTGTAGAATAAATGGGAAGAGGTTAGACTGCAAAGAGGAGTGTTGCAATATCATAATTTATAGACCAAAGTAGCAGTTTTCATTCTTTTTCATCTCATAGCAAACCTAAACTGATTACTAAAATTCTGCAGCATGCCCCCAAATATATTTTTGCCAATATAATTAAAAACAGGTATAATAGGTATAATTTTGATTCATTCACACCAGATGGCTATTGCTTATTGACTGTTCTCATTTTTTAATTTGACAATCTAAGGGAAAAGAGGTCAGTGTTCCTGACTAAATAGGTATTGCATGTTTTAAAAATTTTTGTAGCACACCAGTGTGACTCTTCCAGCACACTGGTTGAAAATTGCTGGACTAAAAGAAAATTCAGGGACATAGCAACCAGATGCAATGTGAAGTCTCAGATCACAGTCTTGGATCCTGGTTTTAACAAGCCAGCTATAAAAGACATTTTAGGGACAATTGGAGAATTAGAATATGGACTGGGCATTAGATGATACCAAGGAAATTACTTATTTTTATGTGTGATAATATTAATTTGAATATGTAGACAATGTTATTAAAATATATACCAAAGAATTTAGGGGTAGGATATCCTAATGTCTATAATTGCCTTTAAAATGTTTCAACATGGAAAAAAAGGTATTTTTAAAAAGTGGTAAAATGCCATCATCCCCACTCAGAGCTTTGAGTAAGCAGTGGAACCTTCTTGGTTAGCTTGATAGAGTTTAAAAGCATTCTAGTGAGACAAATACCATTGTTCTTTCACTCTTTGAGTTACTTCCTGCTAGTAAGGTGCATAGTAAAAGAAATCAAGTCTTGTGAGACAGATTTCATTCGGCATGTTATATTTGTGAGGATGCATCTAACTTTTTAGAGAATTTTTCAAAGGATTTATGTAACATACCAAATCATAACCACAATTAATTAAATCTCCCTTTTTCATTGTCCTCTTTTATTTATTTTTTCATTATCCCTGCATAGGAGATGAGAATCTCAAACAGATGATATAACCAACAGCCTCAGAATAGAGTTCAAAGTTAAATCTAAGTCAGTCTGATTCCAGTGCTCCTTTCCACTATCTACAATGGAGCTTTTGTATTTACTTGTGGAAATGATTTGAAATGATAAAACCTTAGAGTGTAAACAAACCCTTTCTCATCTCTCCTTGCCTCATTTTCCTAGCCTTTGTCCTCTGCAGGTACCTGAAGGTGGGTCTGCTGATGGATCTCACTATTGAGCCCACACCCCTCTGCCTGACCTACTAGCTGTGCTGCTAGTAGCACATTAAGACCCAGTATCTCCTGTGATAGGAAGGTCATGTAGTCCTGAGTCCCACCTTCTCATTTGCTCTCTCCTTGCCCCATTGGCCTTAAGAACAGGGTATTTGTCTTTATCTCTATTCTGCAGTCTCCATCAAACTGTCCTTCTGTCTTAAGATGAGTGCCTTGTTCTGAACCCCAGCTATTTTGTTCATACCTTAATTGTTCCGCCAAGGCCTTGCCATCTTCCTCTTTTCTAGAAACAAATTCTATTACACCTTCCTATAGTGCTAGTCAGTGAGTTTGCAATAAAAGAAAATCCATAACCCATACCATCTCAGCTTGAGTTTGAGGGCTATAATATCTGAGGCTAGTTTATATTTTCTAGCACCATTTTATTAACCATTTTGGATCCTGCATGTTTTGCACTTTTTGGGTGTCAGCCTTTGGAGCCAGATTTTCCTACCTTCTCCATGCTATCTTCCTTAACTCTGTGTCCCTGAAGGTAAACAGTGTTCCACCTGTTCTTGACTCACTGCCTTTCCTGGGATATAGATAATTACAGATGAGAGTACTGAGCTTTTGACATACTTTGACAATGATATTTGTTTAATTTTAAGACTGCTATGATTTGATCAACTGTCCTGAAATAGCATGATCTGAAAAGAGCATATTAATTAATATGATGTTTTAGAATTTGTTCTTTAATTTATGATATTATTTGTTCAGTAATTTTGACATGGAGGTCTTAACCAATTATCCTTTTTTTTCCATTTTTAAGTTCTCTAAATCAAACAATGATGTAATTTGACTGAGATATCTTAGAATTACCATCAAATACAGCAGCAATCTAATATCCCCTTTGCTTTGCATTTTATTGCCTCGGTGTAGAGACCATAGGTTATGTCCTGGTGTCCATAGTCCATTTTCTGTATCACTTACTCAGCTGACAACCTCTGTGTACAATCAGAATGAATTTACCTACTGATGATGCTATAGTGTGTGTGTTTACTGTGCAACTTTTAAAGTAGATTATACAGTAGAAACTGGCTTGGCTAAGACATGAGAAAATAAAGAATCACATTTCAAGAGAGAACAAAAGTCCTCCTAAATGAGGAGTATTTTCAGAATGGTTACAGTATTCTTAGAATAGATGTGAATGGTTGGTTGGAGGACTTGGTCATTTTCTTCCTGGACATTGACTTCCAAAGATGTTTGTACTCTTAACAGCTCTAATTTTTTTCTACTTACTCTGAAAGTATTACCTACGATTGCTATAAACTCCAAGTGTTTATAGCTTCTTCTTGTACTACCTCTTGGGATAGTAAGTTCACTAAGCAAGTAGTGCTCCATGGAATTTCATTTTGCCTTAAATTACCTTCCTAATTTTTAAAAGATGTGCACTATCTCTATAATTTCTTTTTAATCTGCTCTACCTCATCCATGACATTAACAATTTTGAATCAGAGTACTTTAACATAGGCCAAAATGCTTGGTTTTATTTGCACCTGAGCAAATGTAAATAAAGCACATTTTAGGGCAAGTAGTTTAAATTTTTTGTAGTTTACTTTTCAAATTTGTAGAATGTTTCTAACAAGCTCTTCTTGTAATTGTATGCACATGTAGTTCATAAACTTAGTATAAAGAACATTATATAGTTTTAATAACTGTCAGCTAACAAAAGACATCATCTCCATTCCCTTTCAAACCAAGTTTTTACACACAGAACATCTCTTTTGATGTATACACTAAGATACTATTTTAGGAAATGTTAATTATTGCTAAATAAAAGTGAAGTTAGGATAGTTGGAAGTGCAAATGGGTAATTAATCCATTCTTTTATGTTTTATAGCTGTTTCTGATATTTATAGATCTTCAGCTTTCGTTTTAGACATCATCATATTTTAGTTTGAAGTAATATTTTTATTCAAAACCCAGTTTACTCACTCTATATGTATTTTCTATCTTTTTAAAAAAAATATGTTATTTATTTTTAGACAGAGGAGAAGGGAGGGATAGAGAGAGGGAGAGAAATATCAATGTGTGGTTGCCTCTTGCACACCCCCTACTGGGGACGTGGCCCACAACCCAGGCATGTGCCATGACTGAGAATCAAACTGGTGACCCTTTGGTTTGCAGGCTGGTGCTCAATCCACTGAGCCACACCAGCCAGGGTTGCATGTATTTTCTATGCTATAACATTTTTCCTTTCTATTTAGGAGACCAGAAAAAAAATTATATATGGAAAGTAAGTTATTTCCCTGAGGATGGCTTATTTTTTAATATGAAGTTAATTTGGTTTTATTTTTCTTGTAAACAATTGTAGCAGTTTCCCAATGGAATTATGTTTAGGTTTTTAGAAACTTAAAACATACAGAATGTGAATTTTCTTTTTTCTACACTAAGTAAAAAAGAGCCTCACTGAAGGTTATAAATGGTCATGATGGAGGAATTCTTTGTTTCATATAATAGATATATTCCTGAAAATATACCCATGGACAAGATTTTTGTTGATGATTCACATTTTACCTACTTCTTGGGCAGTCAGTATGTAGAGGAAACCAAAGATTTTTAAAATTAGGTTAAATCATCATTTTGTTTTTTCTTTTATAAGGTCAAGTCAAAAGCACTCAGGAGCTAATTTTATTTTTACATACTTCTTTAAAAATATTTTTCAATTACAGCTTACATTCAATAGTATTTTGTATGAGTTCGGGTATACAGCATAATGGTTAGATAATCATATAATTTCCAAAGTTCCTCCCATGCCAATATTTCCAGTACCCCGCCTGACACCATACATAGCTATTATAATATTATTGACTATATTCCCTATGCTGTATTTTATGCCGCCATGATTATATTGTAACTACCAATTTGTTCTTAATCCCTTCATCTTTTTCTTTTTCTTATTATTATTTTTAAATTTTATTTTAATTGTTGTTCAAGTACAGTTTTCTGTCTTTTACTCCCATCCCAGCCCACCACCACAGCCCTCCTCACCTCCCTCCCATTTCCACCCTTCCTAGTTTTTGTCCATGTGACCTTTATACTTGTTCCTGTAAACCTTTCCCCTTGAAATTCCCTCCCCTCTCCCCTGTGGTCACTGTCAGCCTCTTCTCTATTTCAGGGTCTTTGGTTATATTGTACTTGTTTGTTTCTTTTGTTGTTTAGATTCTTGTTAAAGGTGAGATCATATGGTATTTGTCTTTCACCTCCTGGCTTATTTTGCTTAGTATAATGCTTTTCAGTACCATCCATATTGTTGCAAAGGATAGAAGCTCCTTTTTTCTTTCTGCTATATAGAATTCCATTGTGTAAATGTACCATAGTTTTTTGATCCATTCATTTACTGATGGGCATCTATGTTGCTTCCAACACTTGGCTATCGTAGATTGTGCTGCTATAAACATTGGGGTGCACAGGTTCTTTTGCATTTGTGTTTCAGGGTTCATAGGATATAATCCTAGCAGTGGAATTGCTGGGTCAAAAGGCAGATCCATTTTTAGTTTTCTGAAGAAATTCCATACTGTTTTCCATAGTGGTTGTACCAGTATGCATTCCCACCAACAGTACACTATGGTTCCCTTTTATCCACAACCTCTCCATCACTTGTTTGTTGCTTTGTTTATGATGGCCATTCTGACCAGTGTGAAGTGGTAACTCATTATGGTTTTAATTTGCATCTCTCCGATAGCTAGTAATATTGAGCATCTTTTCATATGTCTCTGGATCCTCTGTATGTCCTCCTTGGAGAAGTGTCTGTTCAAGTCCTTTCTCCATTTTTCAATTGGGTTGCTTGTCTTCTTAGAGTGGAGTCATGTAAGTTCTTTATGTATTTTGGAGATTAAACCCTTGTCTGAGGAATCATTGGCAAACATGTTTTCCCATACACTTGGATCTCTTTTTATTTTAATACTGTTTTCTTTAGCCATGGAGAAGGTTTTCATGTTGATGAGATCCCATTTGTTAATTCTTCCCTTTATGTCCCTTGCTCTAGGGGACATATCAGTAAAATTGTTGCTGCGTGAAATATCTGAGATTTTCCTGCCTATGTTCTCCTCTAAGACTTCAGTGGTGTCACGACTACCATTTAAATATTCTATCCTCCTTGAATTCATTTTTCTGTGTGGTGTAAATTGGTGCTCAAGTTTCATTTTTTTTGCACGTAGCTGTCCAGTTCTCCCAACACCATTTGTTGAAGAGGCTATTTTTACTTCATTTATGTTGCTGCCCCCTTTATCAAATATTAATTGACCATGGAGACTTTTGTTTATTTCTGGGCTCTCAGTTCTGTTCCATTGGTACAGGTGCCTATATTTATGACAGTACCAGGCTGTTTTGATTAGAGTGGCCTTGTAGTACAGTTTGGTATCAGGTATTGTGATCCCTCCTACTTTTGCTCTTCTTTCTCAAAATTGCAGCAGCTATTTGGGATCATTTATGGTTCCTTATACATTTTGTTTGTTTTATATTGTTTTTATGCCATTGGTACTTTAATAGGTATTGCATTGAATCTGTAAATTGCTCTGGGTAGTATGGGCATTTTGATGATGTTAATTCTTCCAATCCATGAACATGGTATATGTTTCCATTTGTTGTGTCTTCCTTGATTTCTTTCTTCAGTGTTGTGTAGTTTTCTGCATGCGGATCTTTTACCTCCTTGGTTAGGTTTATTCCTAGGTATTTTATTTTTCTTTTTACTATATCGAATGGGTTTTTTTTTTTCTTGATATCTGCTTCTTCTTTTGTTAGTATACAAAAATGCCTTTGATTTCTGGATATTTACTTTGTATCCCACTTTTTTGCCAAATTCATTTATTATGTTGAGCAGTTTTGGGGTGGAGTCTATAGGATTTTTTATGTACACTATCATGTCATCTGCAAACAATGAGAGTTTTGTTTCCTCCTTTCTGATTTGGATGCCTTCTATTTCTTTTTCTTGTCTGATCACTTTGGCTAAAATTTCCAATACTATATTGAATAGAAGTGGTGTAAGTGGACAACTTTGTCTTGTTCCTGATCTTAGTGGAAAAGCTTAATTTTTTGCTCATTGAGTATGATGTTGGCTGTAGGTCTCTCATATATGGCCTTCATTATGTTGAGGAATGCTCCCCTTATTCCCACTTTGCTGAGTGTTTTATCATAAATGGGCGATGTATCTTATCAAATGCTTTTTCCGCATCTATTGATATTATCATGTGATTTTTGTCTTTGCTTTAGTTTATGTGATGTATTACACTTACTGATTTGCGAATGTTGAACCATCCTTGCATCCCTGGGATGAATCCCGCTTGGTCATGGTGTATGATCTTTTTAATGTATTGTTGGATGTCGTTTGCCAATATTTTGTTGAGGTTTTAGCATCTATGTTCATCACTAATATTGGCCTGAAGTTTTCTTTCTTTGTTGTGTCTTTATCTGTTTTTGGGATTAGGATGATGTTAGCTTCATAAAATGAGTTTGGGAGTCTCCATCCTTTTGATTTTTTTGGAATAGTCTATGACGGACAGGGGTTAGCTCTTGCTTAAATGCTCTGTACCGTTCTCCTGTGAAACCATCTAGTCCAGGGGTTTTGTTTGTAAGTAGTTTTTTGATTACTGCTTCAATTTCACCTGCCGTTATTGGTCTATTCAGGCTTTCTGCTTCTTCTTCACTGAGTTTTGGAAGATTATATTTTTTTCTAGAAATTTGTCCATTTCCCCTAGGTTTTCAAATTTCTTGGCATACAGCTATTCATAGTAATTTCTTACAATCCTTTGTATTTCTGTGGTGTCAGTTGTAATCTCTCCTCTTTCATTTCTGATTGTATTTATTTGGGTCCTCCCTCTTTTTTTTCTTGATAAGCCTGCTTAAAGGCTTGTCGATTTTGTTTATCTTTTCAAAAAGCCAGCTTCTGGATTCATTGATCCTTAGTATTGTGCTTTTAGTCTTGATGTCATTTAATTCTGCTCTGATCTTGGTTATTTCCTTTCTTCTACTAGCTCTAGGCTGTCTTTCATGTTGTTCCTCTAGTTCTTGTAGTCATAGGGTTAGGTTGTTTGTTTGAAATGTTTCTATCTTTTTTAGGTAGGCCTGTATTGCTATGAACTTCCCTCTAAGGATTTCCTTTGCTGTGCCTCATAAATTTTGAGTTATTGTGAGTTCATTTTGATTTGTTTCCAGAAACTTTTTGATTTCTTCTTGAATTTCATTCTTAATCCATTCATTGTTTAATAGCATGCTATTCAAACTCCATTATTTTGAGTGTTTGGGGTTATTTCCCTTGGTGTTAGTTTCTAGTTTCAATCCCTTGTGGTCGGAGAAAATGCTTCATATGATTTCAATTTTCTTGAATTGTTCGGACTTGTTTTGTTTCCTATCATGTGGTCTATCTTTGAAACTGTTCCACGTGCATTGGAGAAGAATGTGTATTTAGCTTCTTTGGGATGAAGGGCCGTATATATATCAGTTAAGTCCATTTGATCTAGGGCTTTGTTCAATGTCACAACATGTTTGTTGATATTTAGTTTGGAAGATCTGTCCATTCTTGACAGTGGGGTGTTAAAATCCCCTACTATAATTGTGTTGCTGTCAATATCCTTCTCAAAGTCCTCTAAGATTTTCTTGACATATTTGGGTGCTCCTACATTGGATGTGTAAGTATTTACAATGTTTATGTCTTCTTGGTGGAGTCTTCCCTTGAGTATTATGAAGTGACCTTCTGGGTCTCTCTTTTTGGCCCCTTTTTTGAAGTCTATTTTATTTGATATGAGTTTTGCTTCCCCGGCTTTTTTGTTCTGTCTGTTTCCTTGGAAAATTTCTTTCCTGCCCTTCACTTTCAGTCTGTGTAAGTCTTTTCCCTAATTGGGTCTCTTGTAAGCAGCATATGTGTGGATCATGCTTTCTTATCCATTCAGCTATTCTGTGTCTTTTGATTGGAGCATTTAATCCATTTACATTTAAGTTTTTTATTGGTAGGTTCTTATTCATTGTCATCTTTGTACCTGTGTTCCTCTCTCTCTCTCTCTGTCTTTTCCTTCCTTTCCTTAAAGCAGACTCTTTAGCATATCTTGCAGAGCTGGTTTGGTGGAGGTGTATTCTTTTAGACCTCTTTTGACTGAAAAGCTCCTTATTTGGCTTTCTATCTTGATTGAAAGTCTTGCTGGGTAAAGCATCCTTGGTTTTAGACCTTTAGTTCTCATTACTTGGAATACTTCTTGCCATTGTCTTCTGGCTTGGAGCATTTCCATTAAGAAGTTAGTTGCTAACCTTATCGGGGCTCCCTTGTATGTTATTTCCTGTTTCTCCCTTGCTTCCTTTAAGATTCTCTCTTTGTGTTGGAATTTTGCCATTTTAATGATGATGTGTCTTGGAGTGGGCCTCTTTGGGTTCCTCTTGATTGGGACTCTGTGTTTTCTGGATTTGTGTGACTTTTTCTCTCATCAAATTAGGGAAGTTTTCCATCATTACTTTTTCAAGTAGGTTTTCTATCCCTTACTCTTCTTCTCCTTCTGGTATCCCTATTATATGGATATTGTTACTTTTCATACTGTTTTGTATTTCTCTTAATCCCTCTTCATTCTGTCTGAGTCTCTTTTCCTTTTCCTGTTCTTTCTGTTTTTTTTTCTACTTAGTTCTCCAGCTCTCTGTTCTGATCTTCTGTTTCATTGATCCTGCTTTTGAATCCTTCCACTGTGTTCTTCAGTTCATAAATTGTATTCTTCATTTCCTCTTGGCCCTTGTTGATAGTTTCTGTTTCCTTTTTTATGTTGTTGTAGTTTGCAATGAGGTCATTGTAGTTTCCCTGTAGTTTCTGGTATCTCATTGTGAGCTTATGGAGCTTCCGGATAACCATTGCTTTGAACTCAATATCTGATAGTTGAGTTGCCTCTATCTCATTTAGCATTCTTTCTGAGGCTTCCTCCTTTCTTTTCATTTGGGGATTGTTTCTTTATGTTCCCATTGTTTGTGAGACTCTTCTTGTTAGCCTGAGCTTCTTAAATTGATCTGTTCTGGCTCCCTGGGTTTATGGTGTGAACTTCTGTGATAGAGTACCTGAGAGATTCAGTGGTGCATTGTTCTTGATCTCCTGAACTCACTGGTCTTGGGCTGTCACTTAAGTTGTCTCTGTGTTTGTCTTTGGGTTTTGATTGTTTTTGGGTTTTTCCTTGGTGGGTCCTTCTTACCAGCTGTTTAACTGAATGTCACTCTGTCCACCACCTTTTGTATTTTGTTGTGCTGGTGAGTGCAGGATGTGTTGAATCTGGTTCTTTTGTATATACAAGGTTTTGAGGATTCTCTCTTGCTCTTGTTCAGTTGTTTGTACTGGGTAGTTTCTGCATTATTTAGTTATATTTCCCAATAGTTCCTGGATTGAGGTTTGTGTGGTTTCCACCCAGTTCTTCACCTTCTTCTGTTATTATCTGTTGGTGGTTCCTTTGTTGTTGGGGTTCCTCTTTCAGCGGATGTCCTGGTGTTCACTGTTCCACCTACTCTTTTTTGTGATCAATTGGAGGGGGGAGGCAAAATAGTTTAAGTCAGCAGGAAAGTAATCTATGATATTTACAGTATCAGCTCTTAGAGAAGAGATGGGCGATCCTTTTGCAATGCATAGTGTTTACTGTGATCTTCCACCCAACTAGCCACTTTTTAGAAAGGATGGAAAGAAGATAAGACTCTCGTTGGGGAGGGATGGTTTGTGAATTGGATCTAGAGAACAGTGAGGTTGTGGGAGTTCAGATTCTCAGGTAAGGTGAGAGTAAAGGACAATAAATAAGTGTAGTGTATGAGAGAATAGAGTTAATGCTACAATAATAGTGCATGAAACCATCAAGTGGGCTAAGATCTGGGAGGGGTTTTGTGAAGTATTTACAATTGTATGGAAGAGCTATTATTTATAATAATATTAGAGCAACAATGATATGACATAGTTTATGTTATCTGGATAACAAGAATAGGGTGGTAATAGGGACCTTGAGCAGTGTGCTAATGGGACATGAGTGAAGCGAGGGACAGTAAATTAGCAATACTCAATGGAAGAGAGAACAGGGGAAACCTGTCATGATATAATATAATCAGCCATGCAAAGAAGACTATACAGAAAAAAGAGGAATACAAAAATACTGTTAAAATAAAAGATGTAAGAATAACAAATAAATAATATGAAGATGCAGTAACTTGGAGGTTCTCTGTAATAGCAAAGTGAAATTTGTCACACTGTCTCAGCTGTTGGGATGCCCCCTCGTTGGGTCCAACTCTGGTCTTTTCACAGTTCCAGGTTTTTTTGTCTCACTTGTGGATATTGGAAAAAAAAGAGAACAAAAAAGAGAAAAAAAAGAAAGGCTCTTGTTGCTTTCAAACTCGCCAAACTGGTTTTTCTGGTCTTGCTGGCTGTGGCAGGCTGAGGGGTGATTGGTATGGCTTTTGTCCCTTTCAGACTTGTAGTCAGTCAGCCTTTGGTGCTCTCCCCAGAGCAAGTCTGGGTCCTCTCCCTGGTTCCTTGTGTGTAGGGTCCAGGCCTTCCTGAGAGTGTTCTTTCCCTGGGGTTACAGCTGTTGGCTGGGATGCAGGCATGTGCACACTCAACCAGGTTGCTTCAGTCCTACACCTTTCCCAGTGCTATGGGAGTGCACAGGGCTTTCCACGCAGCCGTTTGTGCAACCTTCCCTGCAACCTCTGGATCACTGCCTGGCTAGGTGGGGAGTAGGCCAGACTGATTGCTGCAGGCAAATTCCCCAGTGTCTGTTTTTTCAATTTTTCTTTTTGAAAAATTCCTCCTACTCAAGTCTGCTGCTCTGTACAGTGGCCTGGATTCTCCCAACAGCCAATTCTCCAGCACAGCCAATTCTACAGCCAGACAGGGATCTGTTGGAGTCAGGGCCTGTCACTGCATGACTTTCAACTCTCCACAACAGGTATCCACAGATTCTATGAGTGCTCATAGCCCCTGTGTGTTTGCCTCTTAGTCCTTATTCCACGCTCTGTGTCTTCAAGCAACCAGGTCTCTCCCAGTGCTGCTTAAACCTTGTTTGGCAGGGGAAGAAGCAGTTGACCCAGTTTCTTCAAAGGACCTTGTGGCAGACCCAGTGTGTTCCAGGCCTGGAGCTGCAGCCACCCTGGTCCCCAAGCTGGTCCATGGGACCTTATTATCCTGAAGCAGTCTCCTTACTGTCTGGTTTTCCAGTGTCTGCTAAAATTTTTTGTTCTCTTATTTTCATATATGTTGTGGTACTGTTGGCTGTTTGCTCTGTTCCTCTGTAGATTGGCTAGGTTTTTCTCCCATGTGTAGGGGGAAGTGGAATCAGCTCCTTCCTACTTCGTTGCCATCTTCCTCCTCTAAATCATTTTCTTTTCTTTTCTTTTCTTTTCTAATTGGTATTCAAGTACAGTTTTCTGTCTTTTACTCCCGTCCCAGTCCACCCCCTGCAGTGCTCCCCATAAATCATCATTTTCAAAAGCAAGTAGGCACTTTCTAATTCAGTATAAAGTTCAAGTTTCGCTCATTAGAAATATGAGTTTTTTTGTTGTGAGATATTCCTATTGAAATGGAAATGATGACCACTGTCGGTGAAACATCTTTTCATTCTTATATGTCTACTCATAGGTAGGATTCTTTAGGATGTAATTATTAGTAAACGTATTATACACCTTCAGATATGTACATCTTTCTCTAGAGAATATGTCAGACTCCGAGGGCTTGTGCACATGTTTTTTTTCTAAGCTAATCTGAAACATTTATAAAGTGTGTATAATCAGCCCCATTTTCAATAATATGCCTCCCCATGCCCTCTCTGCATATTGGTGTAAACACTAGCAAAAATTACTGTTTATTCAACCATATGTTCCTGGCAGTGTTTTAAGTATGGTTTTGCACTGCTTAACACTATTCCTAGTATTATCCCCAGTTTACAGGCTCTGAAATTAAAGCACATAGAAGCAATTTGTTCAAAGTTCCTAGCTAATAATGTATTGGTTCAGGATTCAAATTTAGACAGCCTGACTGCAGAACAGGCTCTTTTAATTGTTATCTTCAGTTGCATTCTTTCCAGGTAGAATAAGAATTCCAGAATAACAGTGTATTCTTTTATTTCTGGGCTCATGCTACTCTATTAGGGAGACTTCTCTGTTACCATGGCCTCATACAGCATAGTGGTCTTTTCAGTAGACCCTACAACTCAATTCAAAAAGCTCTGGAGTGTGTGCAGTTGTGTTTTCTCTGTTCCTGTAGGTGATTCTACACTGTTCACCATGAATGACATGTGGTATGTAAATAAATGCACATTGTGTGCTGTGATCTGGAGGTTTGCAACCTGGTAGCCTTGATGATATGTGAGGAATCTGTCATGATTAAGATTTAGGACACTTTCTTGTATAAACAACAACTATGACAAGGATGAAAGTCATCTTTGTTGAAAAGTTGTAAATGTTTGTAAAAATCAAATAGCTTAGGTTTTATGATGCAAAATGTACATTGGTCCCTGCTCTTCTACTGCTTCTATAGATAGTCACTTTAAATAGTTTGAAATGGAACTCTTCAGATGTTTAACAAGCCTGTACAGAAATGAATCTTTGTCTAGATATAGTTTATACTTTGTATAAGTGCTATATATTATATATTTCCTTTTATAGAATATAATCAGACTTTATTGTTCTGGTATATCCTTTTCTATTTAATGTATTATAATTATCTTTTCACTTCAGTACTTTATGTAATAATGTATTGAGAATTGGCTCATTTTTAAAAGTTGATGAATATTCCTTTCTATGTATCTATTTAATATAAATAAAATAAATAGCATTTAAAGTAATAAAATAATTTATTTAGCCAATCCCCTGCTAATGGAAATTGGGTTGTGTTCTTGCCATATGCTTCAATCAAATAGTGCAGAGCAAAGGGGCGTAATCTTGCCTTCAAGTATTAAAATAGTTTTGTGCTTCTTGGACTGCTGGATCTTTATCCATGTAGCAAATTTTCAAGATTTCCCATTAATAATGACAGATTTTATACAGCACAACTTCATAGTTGGGAAGCTTAAGGAACACTCCATGTTTGACTGACTCATTAATTCTCACTGTATTTTTGTCAGGCAAGAGGTAAAAAATAGCTTTTTTAGGATCCTTTTTTAAAGATCGGGCAGCTACAAGGGTTCTAAACCTGAAGTTCTAGATTTAGAATCGCTTTAGTTATTCCTATCTTAGAAAGAACTCCTCAGTATTGGGAGAATTGCATGGTTGGCTCTACAAATGTTTTTCTTGTAGCAAGTAATGAAAAGTTGCATTAAGGAAGAGGATGTTTTCTGCATTTGGTTTTACCTTTAGCTGAGGGGTGTCCCAACTTTTGGCATCTCTAGGCCACATTGGAAGAAGAGGAGGTGTCTTTGGCCACACATTAAATAAACAAACACTAACAAAAACTGATGAGCCAAATAAAGTTTTTAAGTAAATTTATGATTTTTGTGTCAGGCTGCATGCAATGCCACCCTGGGCTGCATGCAGCCTGTGGGCTGTGGTTTGGACACCCCATGCAAGGACTCATAAAAGTCTCCTTTGTTGAAAAGTTCATCAGTTTCTTTTTCTCTAATTTTGTAAAAAATGTTAAAATCTGTACTGATGTTACTTTGGATATGAAAAGTATTTTTTGAAAAGTTCTACAAATAATAATCATAAGCAAGTGACTTTAAGTGGCAGTAAAATTGATGTCCCGGGGGAATGCAATATTGCGTTAACTGCTCAGTTGTTACCTGCTCTTTGTGAAGCAGCATGAAGTGGGACAAAAATCTTAGGACTGAATTAGTCTTAAGATAATTTATTGTTGCATTTTGTTGGTATGAGCATTTTCTGTAATTTTATAAAAATAATTTTAAGGGAGAATTATTATAAATATATTCATATGCATTGTATCCAAAGTGTTCTGTAAAAGGTTTTCAGATCCTGGTGATGTAAAAGATATACACCACAATGAGGAATATATGGTCAATTTTGTAACATTAGAGAGTAAAGCTACTTAAAATTCTGTTTCTTCAGTACAATAATCATGTTTATTTGAATTCTGGAGAATGTGCAGAGTGTGTTAATTCAGTTAGTGATTTCACACATCCTGTCTCCTAAAAGAGGGGGCTTTTTAATTGGCTTTAATAAGCATTCCCACTGTATCAATGTTCTTAACCTCCAGCCAGTGTTATATGCTTAATTTTCTAAGAATCACCATCTGGAGGTGGCCTCAGCTACACAGCAACACCCTGTTAAGTTTGTATTTACCCCACTGACTCATTCTTTGGAATATGTCACCAGAATCCTAAAAAACTTAGAGAACTTTTGTTTTGATATTTTATGTGGAATATTTACTAGGATTGTGCTCATTTCATTGGGAAATGTGCTAATGGGACCAAAAAAGCCAAATACATTTCTCCTTTTCTACACTTTACATAAGCCCATGCTTTATTAGACTCTGCTAGAAAACATGTTAGTCTATTGCTCCCTTCTTAGTGTTTTTGCTACTTTCATAATTTTTCACTCATTTAGCAAACATTTATTGGATATGAAGTCTGTCCAAAAAAAGTCTAGCCATTGTTAACATTAGAAAAACAGTTTCTGCAGCATCAGTGTAACCTGGCAGCCAAAGAGAGTGGACTGGAATATACATGCATGAACAATGACAACTTCACTGTAGCCATCAGAGGGGGCAGTGGATGCCTTTGAGTGAGCACGTGCACTTTGCGGCTATTGCATTTAAAATGATTAAGTAGAGCAATAAATCTGCATCAGATTTTCTGTTAAGCTTGAACATTCCTTTGTGGAAACTATTTGGATGATTCATAAGGCTTTTGGGGATGATGCAATGAGTGCAGCACAAATAAAAGTGTGGCACACGCTTCAAAAATGGTCGAGAATCTGTTGAAAGTGATCCAAGTATTGGAAGGCCTGCAACAAACAGAACACTTAAGAATGTTGAACGTGTACAGGCTGAAATCAACAAAGATCAGCGACTGATAGTGCAAACTAGAAGCTGACCTAGGGATTCAAAAACTACTGCATCTGAGATGTTGACGCAGTATCTTGACATGAAATGTTTTATGGAAAATTCACTTCATGGTTTCTGCTACCAGATAAGAAGGAACATCATACTCCTGTTAAGACAATTGTGTGAGGTCCCAAGGTGCCTATTATGAAAGAGACTGAGGTGTCATTGTCCTGTGTACAATATTTCTTGTAGCTTGTATCTTCTTCAAGAAATGTCCTTTCGAGAAATATTGGACAATTTCTTCTTCAAGAAAAATGTCCCATATTTCTTCTTCAAGAAATATGAAGTCTGTCCAGACATTTTTTTTTTGTCTGGACAGACCTCATATTTTCTAAGTAATAAATATGGGGAATAGAAAGGTGAAAAGGCATGCTTCTTTTCCTCAAGGCTGTGAAAAAGGCAAAGAGTTATACTATAGGGAGAAAATGGCAAAAATATACATAGGAGCACTGGTCAGTGATGAACCATGGAAGGACGTGATCAGCTGTGGCTGAGTTGTGAGAAGTCAAGGAAGTTAAGTCTTGAAGGATGAATAGATTTTACCAAATGAATGAGAAGAAAAAGGCCTCACCTTCAAAGACAGAATAAACAGAGAGGTGTGTATTCAACATGTTACATAAGGGAAAATGAAAATGATTTTAAAATCAATATTGATTTGTGTATACACCTAACACAACTGGGACATAGAGCTAAGGGCAACAAGTCACTGAAAGAGCACCTGGAGGAGAAATTAGAATGAGACCAAAGTAGGCCTTGTATAACTATAAGAATGCATTTAGACTCTACCTTGTGGTTGAAGTATGTTTTAGTCACTTTGGGCTGCTATGACAAAATACCACAGACTGGGTATCTTAACCAACAAATGTTTATTTCTCACAGTTCTGGAGGCTGAAAAGTCTAAGATAAGACTAAGATAAGGCCCACTTACAGACTTGTAGACAGTCATTTTTGCTTTATCTCACATGGCTAAGAGAGATGGGTAATCTCCTTGCATCTCTTCTTATAAGGGCACTAATCCCATTCATGAGCGCTCTATCCTCATTACCCCAATTATCTCCCCAATGCCCAATCTTCAAATATCTTCACACTTGGAATTAGGGCTTCAACATATGAATTTGGAGGGGATACAAACATTCAGTCTATATTAATCTGGAAGCCACAAATTTTAAGTAGGTCACTTTATGTCCTTAGGAAAAGCACTCTAGCTGCAATTTAAAGAATGGATTTGAGGTTTCAGGGGTATAAAAAAGGACCAGTTAGTTAGGAGACTATTGCAGTCAGTAGTCCAAGTGAGAGATGATGGTGTCCTAGAATTAGGGAAGGTTTGAAGAAATCAACTATTTTTCACAAAAGTAGAGTGCAGGATTATTAGTGATTGATTCAATATGGGGAGTATGGAGGTGTGAAAGGGAAGTTGAATTCAGGATAATTGCACCAGGAAGTACTGAGGAAGAGTTTTTGTGGAGAAAGTAGCACATTCAGTTGTGGACATTGGAGTTTGAAGCACTTTTGGGATTTTTTTGGTGAAAGTTTTTTTTATTTTTATTTTTAAATTTTAATTGTTCGTGTATAGTTTCCTGTCTTTTATCCCCATCCAAGCCCACCCCCTAGTCCTCCCCACCTCCCTCACATTTCCACCTCCCCTAGTTTTTGTCCATGTGTCCTTTATACTTGTTTCTGTAAACCTTCCCCTTTTCCCTGACATTCCCTCCCCTCTCCCCCTGGCAAAATTATATCCTAAGAATGCTGAAACACCAACCCAAAAGAACCTATGTACCCCAATATCCATAGCAGCACAATTTACAATGGCCAAGTGTTGGAAGCAACCTAGATGCCCATCAGTAAATGAATGGATAAAAAACTATGGTGCATTTACACAATGGAATTCTATGCAGCAGAAAGAAAGAAGGAGCTCTTACCCTTTGAGACAGCATAGATGGAACTGGAAAGCATTATGCTGAGTGAAATAAGCCAGGCAGTGAAAGACAAATACCATATGGCGAAGGTTTTGAAAAGGCAGTTGGATATGTGTGTTAGAAACTTAGGGCTGAAACCTAGGCTTTGGAAGTAATCACATTTAGCTGGTATTGAAGCTGTGGGAATTGACAAGACCATCAGGAAAAGCACCTTAAATGAGAAGAGAAGGGGATCATACACAGAACTTTGAATAACACTGACAGTGAACATATGAATGGTGAAGGAGAGCTATCAAAAGAGATTGAGAAAGAATGCATAGTAAAACAAACAAAAAAGAATCCGTTTATTAGCAAACTAAATGTGTTATTGATCATCTTTCATCAGCTGTGTCTAACATTTTTTTATATGAGTCAGATATAATTTCTTCTCAGGTATATTGCTTTATTTTTAGACAAAATGATTTTGATTCCTTGTTAACTAGACACTGGTCTCCAATTATCTTAAACAAGACAACTTTAGAATTTGGACCATGCTATCATGAGGTATTTCTAGAGGAGAAAAGTAAATCTAAACTCTTGTGGTTCAGTTACAAATTTAGATCATCCAGATCCCTACTGTGGGGTCTTGTTCCCTGGAAGGACCCTCTGTCTGTCTCAGGGTTCTCTCTCCTTTCAGTGTCTCAGGGCCAAAAAAATGAAACTGAAGCTGAACATTCAGCAGAAGCTGTATTTAATGGCCATAGATTGGAGACAGAAGTCTGACTCACACATCAACTTCTTGTTCTAGAGGAGTCTGTGGGAGATTATATGGGAGCAATATAATGAGGAGGAGGCATAAGCTTTAGTTTTCAGGGAATGAGCTCAGCTCTTCCCAGTATTGGGGTACCACCCCTTTTCTTCCCTTATATGGGCCAAGTGGGATCCATCATAGCACAGTGAGTGTGTGTCAGCATGCAAATGTGTTATAATCAGGGTATAATGAGGTTCAGCATCTCTTGAAGGTCAGATTCAATGCCATCTTAGTTCAGGCCGGCTTTGGTTAGTTTTTGTTATTCTAGCCTTCTTCCTTTTTTTTTCCTTCCTGTAACTGAATTGGAAAGATAAGTACACAAGGTTTCAACAGCTGGGGCCTATAGTCATGGTTACAGTTCAAGACACCTTCCTTTCCTTCAGGATAGGAGAGATAGAAAAAGGGAGTGGGAAGGAGATGGGAATTAGAACAATGTATTTTGAAAGAGGATATTTTGAGAAGAAAACTTTTATCTCCTAAAGACACATTGTTCTTTTGCAAACTGTATTTAAAAAAAAATACCTAGATTATGTGATCACTGAGGACTGGCAATGGACTTGTGCTATGTCCATTGTGTATGAATAAATGTAGATAAGGTATATGAACTATTTAAACAACTTGTCCCCTTAGTTGTTAAAATTTCCCTCATATTTTCATCAGTCATCTAATCCTATTATTTACTCTAGAGCCCTATTTGTATTCTTTAGATATTAAAAAAAAGATTTTTATTTATTTATTTTTAGAGAGAAGGGAAGGGAGGGAGGAAGAGAGGCAGAGAAACATTGATGTGTAGTTGCTTCTCACATGCCCCCTTTCGGGGACCTGGCCTGCAAGTCAAACATGTGCCCTGCTCAGGAATTGAACCAATGGCTTTGGTTTGTGGGACGATGCCCAGCCCTCTGAACCTGCCCACTGAAGGTAGTACACTTTAGTTATTTTAATTTTCAAATAAAATTATTGGATTAATGTGTTGTGAATGTGTCTGTGTGTGTAGATATAGATATTCTGATTGTTTGGGTATTTTATAATGGTGAAAACTATAACCTTGTAGCTTTCAACAAGTTTGAAAGTTTCAATAACACATTATAATATTTGGCAACTTCCTAGCCATATATTCATACAACATGGGGTATATTCCCCTTATTAAAAAAGCTGTGTTTTAAACCTGTGATTACAGGTAGATTATAACCCATATTTCCCCAATGGAAATAGTGTCATAAATGGGACTTGAATTCAAACCTTGCCCACAGAAGTGGTTTGAAATATGACCAGAAATTCATTGACACTTCCAACCTTGGAGCTTAATAATTTATCTCTTTTTAATGTGGCCTGGATTTAGGAACTTACTTCTAAAGAATATGAAACAAAAAAGCAGAAGTGACAGAATGTGACTTTAGAGATAGGTTATAAAAGGCAACTTGGCCTCCTTTTCTTCCTTTTTCCTGGATTACTCACACTGAGGGAAGCCAGTTGCTTCTGGACACTCAGGTGGCCTGCAGAAAGGCCCACATTGTGAGGAATGAGGGCTTCCTGTCAACAGCCTGTGAGTGCTGCATCTTGGAAATGGACCCTCTAGTTCCTGTCAAACATTGAGAAAACTGTAGTCCTGGTTGGTAATCCAAGTACAACTTCATGAGAGACTGAGACAGAACCATCTAGCTAAGCTGCTCTTGGACTCCTGTCCCACAGAAACTGTCAGATAATAAGTGTGTGTAGTTTAAGCCACTAACTTTTACAATAATTTGTTATCCATAACTAATATACCTATCAAAACCTGTTTAATAAGCTGATTTTTCAGTGAAACACTATTTTAAAATATGATTTTAAGCAAAGTAGATGTTGTGTAAAGAATCTGATTTGAAAACATTTTTGTGGGAGGAAAAGCACATTAAATTAGAGAAAGATGATGAAGGAGATGGGCTTTTTTTGTCTTAAGATTCTAAATGGGAATTTTGGCAACTTTCAGCAGGTCTTTCAGATTTTTAAATTAGATATAATTTTATTATACTTATGACTTTACTTCCATCAAATTTAACAAAATTGTCTTTTTTTGCCTCACATATCAGAAAGTTATAATGAGAGAATGAGAAGTGAGAGAGGAAGAATGTTTTTCCGGAGGCGAGATTTGGAAGAGATATGTGAAAGAAGAAGGAGGTTGAAGAGAAGTATGAGAAAGAAGTGGGAGCCATTTGGCAGCAAGTGATGAGAAGCAGAAGAGTGGAGAACACAGGGCATGCAAGCCCATTTAAGAAAGAACAAAGTTATTGTTAATGTAGTACTTCCATTGTAATAAGAGAAGAATCCATTGCTCCCCAAGGCAAGTTGGGTTCAAATGACCTTGAGTTTAGTATGGTCAGAAGGAGGCAGGGGCCACTGATCATTCATATATAGAAACCTTGCTTATGAAATATTAGTTTTTATACCACTCCTTACTTCAGTGTACACTTTGTTATCCCACTGACTCTTTTTTAGAATTTCCATATTCTTGTTTTCTACTTGAATACCTGGTTTGTTGGCAGTTTGTTGTCAGCTAACTGATTGCCTGCTTCATGTGTTGTGTATAAAAGCCGCATTGATTTTTGCCAAGTACAAAGAGGACTTTTTTGTCCTAACACATTTTGCAACTTGCAAAGGAAGATGTTTAAGTTAATTAAATGATATAGGAACATTGAGTTGGTTAAAAATGAGGGACATCAGAATTTCCACCAAGACTGGAAATGTAGAGAGATGAATCTGCCTTGCTTCAAATGAACTCAAAGATAATTTCTGTAATGCCCATAGCTTCTTTCTTCAGGCCTTTTGGAGGGGTGAATCTTTGCAGATGGTTCTGGTAGAATTTCGGGCAGCCTCTATGTGCAAATGAAAATGATTGCTGACAAGTTGAAGTTTCTGCTGCATGCTATCATACAGAGCTTTGGTAAATATGGTGTTAATTTATTGCTAATGAATATTTTCACAAATGTGATTTTAATAGGTCACCCATAATGTCCACATGCATTCTTGTCTCCATTTTCTTCTTAAGTTTCTATACAAAAACATCAGGTCATAATTCAGGATACACACACACACACATATATATTTCCTTAGTATCACTTAGCATTCACTCTGAAGGAGAAAAATAGGATGTGTTACTTCTATGCATCTGGTGATCTATAAAATACTTTGTAGATTTATTGCATCAAGATTTTCTATTGAGAACTCAGATTTTCTTGTACTTTGACCCAAATCAGTGGGTTCATAATATTTATATTAAGATAAAACCAAGAAACCAGATATATTCAGGGTTTTCCTTGAAAAAAAAATCAACTCTCAGCTTCCTGGCTTTGAAGTTTTTGTTGACAAAAAAATTAAAACAGTTTCTGTAGAAGTAGGCATTTTATATTATCTTTGTAGAATGAAAGTTTTCAGATTTTTATAACTCCCCACAAAGTGGCATTATGGAAACTATATTTTTATGTTTATACAACATGTTCAAATCAGGAAAGATGAAGTGCTAATAACATATCAGTTTTCTCTCGGGAGTTCTAAGTGATAGAATGAATGTTGACATGGAAGGTGCATCTGAGAAGGTTGTGTCACCTGAGAAAAGCCTTCTATAATTAAGAAGAGTAAATGGAAGGCAGATATGAAAATCCTCATTTGAATATAAATGAGGAATTGACCATATAAATGTAACGAGGTTTTCATAACTTTAGTGTAACCAATTTGGATTGGAAGAATGGATGAACAACTAGATGATGTTTGGTATGAATTTAGTTCACAGGGCAACTGATCTACATGAGAGTTTCTCAATGGTAGTACCACTGATGTTTGGGGCTGTTCGGTTCTTTTTTGTGGGGCCGTCTTGTGTGTTACAAACTATTTAGCAGCATCCCTGGCCTCTACTCCATAGATGCCAGTTCATCTGCCAGCACCACTTCATCCCCTGAGTTTTCACAACCAAAAATGTCTCTCACTTTGCCATATGTTCCTTGGGAGTTAAAATGACCCAAGTAGGGAACCACTGGTCTATATAAGTCTGTAGGAAACATTGTATTGGGATAGAAACTTGTGTTCAAAGTTATGTAAGAGATTTCTGAGGAAAAAGTAACCTTATTTTGCTAAAGGGAAGTCAAAGGCTCTGACCAGGACACCTACAAACTCAACTTCCCAGGTAGCTAGCTACACAGACCTGGGTGGGGGGCACTTTCCTTAAGTGTTGTGGTATTTTCATGCTTGTTAGCTTCTAGAGGAGTGGTTTCCAAATTTGAGTATGCATCAGGATCACAGGGAGGGCTTGTTAAATCACAGATTATTTGGCCTCCATAGTTTTTGACACAATGGATCTCATCCAGTTGATTGAAGAACCTTAGAGAACTTTGCCTTTCTAATAGGTTCTAGATTAAGCTGTGACATCACAAAGATACTACATTTTGAGAACCACTTTTCTAGAATAAACAGCCTTTGGCTTTATTTGATGTTAGTTCTCTCTTGATTACCTTCACGATTTTCTTTATGTGCAAGCTTGCTGCCTTTAGATTTTCTTGTTCACACTTGTGCTTTCTATTTAATCTTCACATTGTTTACTTCCTATGGTACTTAACTGTCTTCCTTAGTTCACAGTCTGCACTGATAGATGAAGGGAAAATGCCTCCTTTTCCTTTAACTTCTTTCCTTGGGCATTTTCCCCTTTGATTCATATAATATGAACCTCAATTTTTCTTATGCTGTATCCTGTACCTTCTCCCAAGATTGTCCATTTTTCAGGACATGTGGGTCTTAAGGATGAATTAAGTTTATATACAGCAGTTGTCAAAAATCCGGGGTAATTTAGCATTTGATATACTATTTTGACACAGTTTCAGAAAATATCACCTGAATTTTAGATAATTTTTAATCTGTAAATTATTTCTTAGAACTCATCTTTCTACAAAGGACCTTTGAATTATTTTGCATAAATGTATAATTTTACAGTTGGCCACATCAAAGCTTATTTGTGAATTTCCTACCCACTCAAATATCCTTATGAGGTGTACCTATCAGATTATATTTTATTGCTCATTAAATATTACTCAGTGTCATATGCATTCTTAGAGATATTATGATGCTCTCTCCTTTATCCAGTTATTAAAATGGTTTGTTTTAAAATATATACATACACAGGGTAAATTCCGCTTTCTATCCCACTTCAGTTCTTACAGCTAGGCTAATGATAAAATTGACACAAAACCAGATTAACAGTAGAAAAAAACAATTTAATACATGCACACAAGGAGCTCATAACTGATACTCAGGGAAATAATCAAAGCTGGCAGCTATTTATACTTTTTAGACAAAGAAACAATACATGTATGAAGAATTAAAGGATGAAGAAATTTAAGTTTAGGAGCTCATTAGTGAAGCACCTAAGCGAAGTTTGGGCATGTGTAGTAAATTAGTAAAGGAGTAACAAGGTTTGTTTATACAGGCTTTTTGACCCTGGATTCCTGAACTCTAGTGATAAGGGTGTCTCTTTCAGTCCCACCCCTGGAGCAAGGGGAAAACCTTTTACAGGGGCAATTTATTTCCTGCATTTAGGTATACAACGGATAGTTAATGTGCCTTCCTTGCACTGGTTGCTTGTAAAGTAACTTTATTTTTTATTTTATTTTTTCATATTTATAAATAACTTCAAATTTTAACTTGCAACTTAACATCAATGACTTTATCATGAAAGACACATTTTGAATCATCAGTGAGATTTTTCTTCAGAGCATATTTTTTTCATTTCTCTCTATTTTTGACAGTAACTTTCCTTTTTGAATTTAATCTTTATTGTATTTTTTCCATTATCATTTAGTTCCCTTATAACCCCCCACCCCCCAGCAATCACTGCATTGTTGTCTGTGTCTCTGAGTCATTTTTCCTTTTTGCTCTATCCCTCCAGCCTCTAATCACCCCCGACAACTAGATGTCATCTGCTCTCCATTTATGAGTCTATCTATGTTTTGCTAGTTAGTTCAATTTATTCATTAGATTCCACATATGAGTGAAATAATAGGGTATTTGTCTTTCTCTGATTGGCTTATTTCACTCAGCATAATATTCTCCAGGTCCATCCGTGCTGTTGTAAAGGGTAAAATTTTATTTTTTACAGCTGATCTTGCTAAGTAACTTTAAAAAAATATTTATTCATTTTTAGGGAGAAAGAGGAAGGAAGGGAGAAAGGGAGAGAAACATCAGTGTGTGGTTGCCTCTCACATGGCCCCCACTGGGGGACTTGGCCTGCAATCCAGGCATGTGCCCTGGCTGAGAATTGAACTGGCGACCCTTAGGTTTACAGCCCACACTCAATCCACTGAGCTACACCAGCCAGGGCTTGCTAAGTAACTTTAATCAAAGCAATCAATATGCAGTTGCAGGATATTTTGGGGCAGCCTACCCAGAGCCCCAACAATTGGTCCCAGGGGACCATCACTGTCTATATTTTGATATGTCAATTTCATTTGCTGCATGTTGGTAATGAACTTCCTGTCCATGACAAAGGAGAATCACAGGATCCTATAGAAGAGGAAAAAATATTTTTCTCTATTCTTCTTAGCTCTTGGTTGAGACTCCTGTAATCAAAGACAGATTAACAAAAAACAAACAAGTTTATTAGCACATATGCCTCATGTACACATGGGAAACAGAAAATAATGAGTAACTCCCAGAGGTGGGTTAGAATTCAGACTTAAATGCCATCTTAATAGCAAAAGGGAAGAGAGGATGTAGGCCTCTCAGGGGAGACTAAGTGATTCTTAGTAAAGATGAATGGGACCTGAGAAGAATAGATTGGAGGTATGATAGTGATAAAGTTTGCCTGCATGTAGTATTGACTTCTAATCTCCTGTGCTATGACAAGGGTCAATCCTTTCTGGTTGGTGAAACTCAAGGGAAGGAGATTTATGGTAATTGAGTTTCTTTAGGGAAATCTACCTAAATAGAAAAATTCTCCCTGCATTTACTATTTTGCAAGTATATACAGCTCAGAATAATCGATATACCAAAGCAACATATTTTGGTAGCATATTCTGCTACCTTTCAATCCCATTCCAATTTTGGGTCACAAGTAGACTATTTCTTCTCTAGCCCCACATTTTCTTGGACCTGATTCCATTTAAAGAGCTGACTGCAGTGAATCACCTGAAACTGACAGCTCTATCACTCTGGAACTTGCAGTATAATTATTTTAGGCATGTTTCATAGCCGGGACAATATGGATTGCAAGTACCATTAGAAACAGCTTAGGCAGTAGTGAGAGAGAACTTTATTGATTATGCAACAGGCCTTCCTTGCTCCCACCTCTGCACATTTTCCAAAGCTGCCTTCCACTTTTACAAATCTCTACCTCCTCTTTGTCAAGCTAACTTCTGGTCATCCTTTAGTTGTCGGCTTGCACAGGACCACCTCACCACCTCAGAAGAGTCTTCCATGACACACAGGCCAAACCATCCTGATGTTTGCTCCTGGTGTACCTGTATTTACTTTTCATAAAACTTTGAACTGTGTAATTATTCAACTATCTGTAATAATATGGTGAATCACTCACTTGCTTGTGAGTTTTCTAAGGGACGTGTCTATTTTGGGGGGCAATGTAAATCCATGGTGTCTAGACCAGTTGCCTAGATGTACATTGGTATTTTTTTTAATTATTGTTTTATTTTCCATTACCATTTATCCCCTTATACCTACCTCATCCCCACCATGTTGTTCATGTCCATAAGTCCTTTTCCTCTTTTTGCTCAATCCCTCTACCTTCTAACTTCCTTGCCCCAGAGTTGTCACCCTGCTATCTATCATGAGTCTGTCTCTATTGTGCTTGTTAGTTCAGTTTGTTCATCAGATTGAACATATGAGTGAAATCATGGTATTTGCCCTTGTCTGATTGGCTTATTTCACTTAATTAATGTTCTCCACATCCATCCATATGGTCATAAAGGGTAAAAAAATCTTCTTTTTTATGGCTAAGTAATATTCCACTGTGTAAATATATACCAGAATTATTTTATCCATTCATCTGCTGATGGATACTTGGGCTGCTTGTAAATCTTGGCTATGCCCTGGCTGGTGTAGCTCAGTGGATTGAGCATGGGCTGCAAACCAAAGGGTTGCTGGTTCAATTCCCAGTCAGGGCACTGGCCTGGGTTGCAGGGCCCCCAGTGGGGGCCATGTGAGAGACAACCACACATTGATGTTTCTCTCCCTCTCTTTCTCCTTCCCTTCGCCTCTCTCTAAAAATAAATAAACGAAATATTTAAAAAATAAAATAAAGCTTGGCTATTGTAAGTAATGCTACAATGAACATAGGAGAGCTTATTTTCTTTTCACTTAGGGTTTCAGGTGTCTTTTGATAAATTTCCAGAAGTGGAATCACTGGGTCATAAGGCAGTTCCATTTTTAATATTTGGAGGTAACTCCATACTGCTTTCCACAGTGGCTGCACCAGTCTGCATTTCCACCAGCAGTGTAAAAAGGGTTCTGCTTTCTCCACATCCTCACTAGCACTTGCTGTTTGTGGATTTATTTATGATAGCCATTCTGACCAGTGTGAGGTGATATCTTATTGTGGATTTAATTTGGACTTCTCAGATTATTAGTGATGTTGATATCTTTTAATATTTCCATTGGCCATCTCTATATCCTCTTTGAAGAAGTGCCTATTCAGGTCCCTGATCCATTTTTTTAACTGGATTTTTAATTTTTTTTTTGCATTGAGTTTTATAAGTTCTTTACAAATTTTGGATATTAACCTCTTATCACATGTATCAGTGATTATATTCTCCCATTCAGTGGGTTGTCTTTTCATTTTGTTGATGTTTTCCTTTCCTGTACAAACCCTTTTTATTTCGATGTACTCCCATTTGTTTATTTTTTCTTTTGTTTCCCTTGCCCGAGAAGATAAATCCAATAAAATGTTGCTACAAGCAATGTCTGAGATTTTACTGCCTATGTTTTCATCTGGGATTTTTATGGTTTTGGATCTAACATTTAAGTCTCTAATCTATTTTGAGTTTATTCTTGTGTATGACCTGAGAAGGTGGTCTAGTTTCATTTTCTTTTGGACGTATCTGTCCAATTTTCCCAGCACCACTTATTGAATAAACTATCTTTAGCTCATTGTATGTTCTTGATTCATCAGTGGAATATTAATTGACTATGAAGATGTGGGATTATTACTGGGCTTTCTATTCTGGTCCATTGATCTAGGTGCCTGTTTTTATGGTAACATGCTATTTTGATTATTATGGCCTTAGTTTGACATAGGTAGCATTATTATTCCAACTTTGCTCTTCTTTTCATGGTTGCTGTTGATATTTTGGGCCTTTTGTGTTCTCATATAAATTTTTGAAATATTCTAGTTTTGTGAAATGTGTCATTGCAATCTTGATAGGAAGTGCATTGAATCTATAGATTGCATTGGGTAGTATGACATTTTAATGTTAATTCTTCCTATCCATAATTTTGACATACTTCCTTAGATTTATCCCTAGATAATTTATTCTTTTTGAAGCAATTGTAAATGGGATTGTCTCCTTAATTTCTCTTTCTTATAGTTCATTACTGGCATATAAAAATGAAACTTATTTATAAATATTAATTTTGTATCCTGATACTTTACTGAATTTATTTATTATTCTATTAGTTTCTTGGTGGAAGCTTTAGGGTTCCTCATGTGCAGTATCATGCCATTTGTAGATAATGAGAGTTTTACTTGTTCTTTTCTAATTTGGATGCCTTTTATTTCTTCCTCTTGTCTGATTTGCTAAGGCTAGAACTTCCAGTACTATGTTGAACAAGAGAGGTGAAAGCAGACATCCCTGTCTTGTTTCCAATCTTAAGGATAATCCTTGTAGTTTTTGCCCATTGAGTATGGTGCTGGCAGTGGTATTGTCATATATAGCTTTTATTATGTTATGTATGCTTTTTCTATTCCCACTTTACTGAGAGTTTCTGTCATCAGTGGGTGCTGGATTTTATCAAATGCTTTTCCTGAATCTTTTGGTATGATCATGTAGTTTTTAGCCTTTATTTTGTTTATATGGAATATCGCTTTTATTGATTTGTGAATGTTGTACCAAACTTACATTCTTGGAATAAATCCCACTTGATCATGGTGTATGATCTTTTTGATGTATTGCTGTATTCTGCTTGCTAATATTTTGTTGAGGATTTTAGCATCTATATTCATCAGTAACATTGGCCTATAATTTTCTTCTTTTTATAGTGTATTTATCTCATTTTGGAATTAGGATAATGCTGGTATCATATAATGAGTTTGTGAGTATTCCTTCCCCTTGAATTTTTTGGAATATTTTTAGAAGGAGAAGTGTTAGTTTTTCCTGGATTGTGCAGTAAAATTTACCTCTGAAGCCATCTGGATCAGGATTGTTGGGTGTTTTTAATTACTACTTCAATTTCATTAGTTTTAATCTGTCTTTTCAGAGTCTCTGATTCTTCCTGATTTAGTTTTAGAAGGTTGTATGTTTCTAGGAACTTATCCATTTCATCCAGGTTGTCGAGTTTGTTAACATATAGTTGTTTGTAATATTTTCTTAAAATCCTTTGTATTTCCTTGTGGTTAGTTGTTATTTCTCTTCCCTCATTTCTGATTTTATTTATTTGGGTCCTTTCTTTTTCTGTCTTAATGAGTCTAGTTAAAGGCTTGTCAATCTTTATCTTTTTAAGAACCAGCTCTTGGATTCTTTGATCTTTTGTATTGTTTTTTAAGAGTCTATTTCATTTATTTCTGCTCTGGTTTTTATTATTTCCATCCTTCTATTCCTTCTAAAGTTTGTTGTTCTTTTTCAAGTTCCTGTAAGCATAAAGTTAGATTGTTTATTTGAGCTTTTGCTTGTTTCTTGAGGTAGACCTATAATGCTATGAATATCTCTGTTAGAATTACATTCCCAGTGTCCCACAGATTTTGGATTGTTGTGTCTTCATTTTCAGGTATCTTTTGATTTCTTCCTTGATTTCATTGTAGACCCATTCATTGTTTAATAACAAGTTATTTAGCTTCCAAGTCTGTTTGTTTTTCAGTGTTGTTCTTCTGATTGTTTCTAGTTTCATAGCATTGTGGTCAGAGAAGATGCTTGATATGATTTTAATCTTCTTAAATTTATTGAGAGATTCAGGAAGATGATGGTGATGTAGGTGGGAACTGAGCACACTTGTTTGGGCACCCAACTGCGACACCTAGCTAATTTCTGAAGAACAGAGTGAATAGCCAGCTAGAATTCTAGGTGATATGAAGTTTGAAAGACAGAGTTTGGAAGCCCAAATATACAGAGGGTGCTTCAAAATAGGTGGTAAGGAGGCTTTGCAGGCCAATAGGAAGGTTCCCAGGCCTTGCACCTGAGACTGCAGCTACTGTGGGAGCATTAGAGGAGATCAGGGTTAGTGATAGCAGCCTAGTGGCTCCATCTCCTCCCAGAATGAATAAGTCCCAGATCCAAACCAAGGGAGCCATGGACACATAAAGTTGCTGGAGAGATAAAAAGGCAGCAAGTGACACAAAGCTGGCAGCATACCCCAGCTGGGGCAGCAGTTGCCGGTTGGGAGAGTACCAGAGAACCTGAGAAGCTGAGTGACACGTGGAGCGGGGAGAAGAGATGGGCCATGACTGGCCATGACCCAGATAGACTCTGGACTGATCAGAGACTCGGACTTGGTGGAAGACTGGGCAGTGGTTGGGAGTAGCAGTGGCATCCAAAGTGACTTTTTTCAAAAGGGAAATTGAGCCTTGCCTGCTGTGGCTCAGTGGATTGAGTGCCAGCTTGTGAACCAAAGGGTCGCTGGTTTGATTCCCAGTCAGGGCACTGGCCTGGGTTGCTGAGCTAGGTCCCCATTTGGGGTGCACAAGAAGCAACCACACATTGATATTTCTCTCCCTGTTTCTCCTTCCCTTCCCCTCTCTCTAAAAATGAATACATAAATAATTTTTAAAAATAAAAAGGGAAACTGAGCCACCAAGCAGAGACCTCACACACATTGGCCAGTCCAACACAGAAGGAGGACTGTGGGTGTGATTTGCTCTCAATCACTGCATCTAGCAGACCCATTAAATGGTTGCAAAATGAGGTGGATTATTGGCTCCAACCTGGTTCAAATGAGCAGAGTGGACGGTGCTGGCTGCACAGTGCTCTGAAGGTGTGGGCTGGAAACTAGGCACCTGTGATTATCGTAGCCCAAACTGAGCCCCCATCCTTGAAGAACCACAGGAAAGGGAAAAAATAGAGCCAGGCTAGGCTGCCTGCAGGATATGGAAGACCTGCAAAACCTGCTTAGCAGGGTTAAAATCAACAAGAGGCTTTTTTTTTTCTTACCCCAAGAGTAAGACAATAAGACCTGGAGCTGTGGAAAAACCAGAGACAGATCCAGAAAGAAGTCAGAAGGCAAACACCAACCGCTGAGACAAATTTTACTTCGCTATTCTTCAGAACTTGCATATTTTTATTTCTCTTCTTTCTGTTTATTTAATTTTTTGTTTTGTTTTGTTTATTTTTATTGTTTGATTTGTTTTTTATTCTCCCTTTCATATTGCATTTTATAATTTTTTTTCTTCTTTCACTTCACTCGTATTCCAAATAACACGCTACTCTTGGTCTTTTACTTTTTATTCTTTTCATTCAGATTATATATTTCTTATTATACTGTTGTTACTCCAAATCCCACTCAGCACCAGCACCTGGTCTTAATCCATTTCACTATCTTCCTGGGTTTTATTACTATTGTTGCAAACCTTACTTTCACACTACACCAAGTTTCTATCCCTTATTATCACTATTTCTTCTCCATCTATAAGCACTCTTCTTTCTTAAGCCAGCTCACATTTTTTCCCCTGTAATAAGAGTCTTATTTCATTTCTACTTTTTATAAACAGTGGCTAGTTGGGTGAAATACCACAGTTATTGCTGTACTTTTCCAAAGGAAATCCTATTTGTTCACTACTTATCAGTACTTTAAATCCCATAGAATACTCTCCCACTGTCTTACTCCATTTGGCTTTCTCCCTTCCCCTGATCAGTTGAGTGAGGAATATTATTTCACTGTTTTCTTTCTCCCATTCCTTTTTTTAATTTTTTTCCTCATCTCTCAACCTGGACTTTATTCTTTACTCTTATTAGTTTTCTTCCCCCATCCTCTCAAAATAATTTTTCTTTACTGTAGACATCTCATATTCACTTTTCGCCTTTCTAGAATATTCTTATTCCCATTCCACATTAATTAAACTTCTTTCAGCTGTCATTGCTATTGACCCTGCTGTGGTTTTTCTATACTTTTTCTCCCATTGGTCCAGTACCTTTTCAATTTTACTTCAAACCTCATAGTATACTCATCCCTGTTTATACCTCATTGTTCTTATCATCCTTTTTTTGTTTTAGTTACATTGTAAATTTTGCTCTCTCCCTTTCTTTGCCTTGGTTCTAGTCTAACTCTTATCAATTCTCCTCCCTTTTACCACTCAACAACATTTTCTCCTCTTTTAGTCCTCCCATATTCCCTTTTTTGTCATATCTCATAATATCCACAATATCGCTTCACCTTTATTAATCATAGTTCAATTGCAGTTGAGATTGCTATTGTGGTATGGGGGTTCTTTTTGCTGGCACAGGTTTGGTTGTCTGGTAATACTGCTTTGTTAACCAACACCTGCACAGCACCATACAAGACAAGATGGGAGTTATGAATACCAGTAAACCCACATGAGGGGAGAACCCACCAATAATGGAGCTACCAACAGGTAAAGCCCAAGTACAACGAAAGAGCCCACACAAATGGAAGAAAGGGCAACCCTAGAGCATCCAGACAAGGAGATCAAAGAGAATGCACAACTGAGTCCCATAGAACCCCTGCCACAGAGTTTACCCCTACAAATACAGCAGGTGAGGCAGAGCATCTGGAATCACAGAAACAAACAATAAGAGTCACCTAAAATGGGGGGACAAAGAAAGAATCTGCAGTGGAAAGGAATGAAAGATTCCTTAGTAAAAGAGTTAAATGAAATGCAGGCAAGCAAACTATCAAATATAGAAATCAAAAGAATGGTTATAAAGATGCTCAAGGAACTTGCTGATGACTACAAGGAACTTAATGGGAACTACAATGGCATTAAAATGAAAACAGAAACTATAAATAAGAACCAGGAAGACATGAAAAATACAATATCTGAAACAAAAAAATACACTAGAAGGAATTATAAGCAGACTGGATGAAGCAGAGGACCAAATTAGTGAACAGAAAGAAAAGGTAGAGAGAAATACCCAGGTAGAGCAGCTGCATGGAAAAAGACTAAAAAAAATATGAAGATAGATTTAGGAAACTGCAGGACAACATGAACACAATAACATTTGAATCATGGGGATACCTGAAGGAGAAGAAAAAGAACAAGGAATAGAAATTCTGTTATGAATAAATAATGACACAAAATTTCCCTAACCTGGAATGGGGAAAAGCCACACAAGTTCAGAAAGCATAGAAGGTCCCAATGAAGATGATTCCAAAGAGGCTTATTCCAAATCACATCATAATTAAAATGCCAAATTTTAAAGACAAAGACAGAATTTTAAAGGCAGAAAGGGAAAAACAAGAATTAAGATAAAAGGGAGTTTGGATAAGGCTAGCAGCTGATTTCTAAACAGAAATACTACAAGTCAGAAGGGAATAGCAAGAAATATTCCAAGTAATAAAACGCAAAGGCCTTCAACCAAGACTACTCTACCCAGCAAGGCTCTCATGTAAAATGGAAAGTGAAATAAGAAATTTCCCACACAAAAGAAGGCAGAAAGAATACACCTCCACCAAATGAGCAGTGCAAGATATGCTAAAGGGACTGCTTTAAGAAGAGGAAGAAAAGGAGCACGAGAGAGAGAGGAACACAAGTACAAGAGGAGACAAATGAATAAATATCTATCAGTACTAACCTTAAATGTTAATGGATTAAATGCTCTGATCAAAATATGTAGGGTAGCTGAATGGATAAGAAAATATGACCTACACATATGCTGCCTGCAAGAGACCCAACTCATAACAAAAGACATACACAGACTGAAAGTGAAGCATTAAAAAAAATATTCCAATCAATTGGACATGAAAAAAGGCTGGGGTAGCAATACTTACATCTGACAAAATAGACTTCAAAACAAAGGCCATAAAAAGAGACACAGAAAGACACTTCACAATACTCAAGGGAAGAATCCATCAAGAAGACAATAAACATTGTAAATATATAGGCACCGAACATAGGAGCACCGATATATGTAAGGAAAATCATGGAGGACTTCAAGAAAGATATAGGCAAGAACACAATTATATTAGGGGATTTTAATACCCTACTCTGGACAATGGAGAAATCTTCTAATCAAATTATGAACAAGGGTATTGTGGCATTCAAAAACACACTAGATGAAATAGACTTAACTGATTATATATGTATATATATGTATATATATATATATATATATGACCTAACTGATTATATATGTACATAAATATCTGTATATTTATGTATGACCTTTCATCCCAAAGAAGCACAATACCCATTCTTCTCAAATGCACAATGAAATATTTTCAAAATGTTATTGTGTGTCTTATCATTTCTACATGATAAGATACAAAATAAGCCTCAACAGATCCAACAAAATTGACTTTATATCAGGTGTTTTCTCAGATCACAAGGGCCAGAAAATAGACAACGACCTTAAGAAAATAATTCAAATTCAAAAAAATTCAAATTCATGGAGATTGAATAACATGCTATTAAAAAACTAATAGCTTAAGGATGAGATCAAGTAAGAAATCATAAAGCTTTAGAAACAAATGTAAATGAACACATAGCAGCGCAGAACCCATGGGACACAGGAAAGGCAGTCATAAGGGGGAAGTTCATGGCAATACTACCTAAAAAAGATATAAATATTTCATATAAAGAACCTAACCCTACACCTACAAGAACTGGAGGAACAACAGCAAACGAAGCCCAGAGTGAGTAGAAGGATGGAAATAACCAGGATCAGATCAGAAATAAATAACATAAAGACTAAAAGAACAATTCAAAGGATCAATAATCCAGGATCTGGTACTTTGAAAAGATGAACAAAATTGACAAGGCTTTAAACACACTTATCAAGAAAAAAAGAGAGAGGAGCCAAATAAATAAAAACAGAAATGAAAGAGGAGAGATTAAAACTGATATCATAGAAACACAAATGATTGTGAAAAATTAATATGTAAAACTATATGCCAAGAAATTTGAACACTAGGGTGTAAAATGGAAAAATATCTAGAAAAATATAATCTTCCAAAATTGAATGAAGAAGTGGAAAGGCTGGACAGAATACTAACAGGTGATGATATTGAAGCAGAAATCAAAAAACTCCTGGCACACAAAAGCCCTGGCCTGGATGGTTTCCTAAGTGAACTTTACAAAACATTTCAGGAAGAGCTCACTCCTATCCTTCTCAGATTTTTCCAAAAAAATTCAAGAGAAGTGAAGACTCCTTAATTCTTTTTATGAAGCCAGCACCACCCTAATCCCAAAACCAGACAGAGACACAACAAAGAAAAAAAAAAACTTCAGGCCAATATCGCTGATGAACATAGGCACTAAAATCCTCAACAAAATATTGGCAAACTGCATCCAACAATACATTGACAAGGTCATACACCCTGACCAAGTGGGATTCATCCCAGGGATGCAAGGATAGTTCAAGATTTTGCAAATCACCAAATGTAATACATCACATAAACAAAAGCAAAGACAAAAATCACATGATCACATCAAAAGATGCAGAAAACGCATTTGATAAGGTACAGCACCCATTTATGATAAAAACACTCAGCAAAGTAGGAATAGAGGGACCATTCCTCAACATAATAAAGGCCATACATGAGAGAACTATAGCCAACATCATACCCAAAGGGCAAAACCTAAAAGCTTTCCCAATAAGATCAGAAACAAGACAAGGATGTCTGCTTTCACTATTCCAATTCAACATAGTATTGGAAGTCCTGGCCATAGTGATCAGACAAGAAAAAGAAATGAAAGACATCTTTATTGGAAAGGAGGAAGCAAAACTGTTACTGTTTTCAAATGATATAATAGTGTACATAGAAAACCCTATGGTCTCCACCAAAAAACTACTCAACCAAAAAAATGAATTTGGAAAAACAGAGGGATACAAGTCAATATTAAGAAATCAAAGTCATTTTGTACACCAACAACAAAGTACTAGAAACAGCAAATAGGAAAAACATCCCATTTGCTATAGCAACAAGAAAAATAAAGTACCTAGGAATAAACCTAACCAAGGTTAAAGACCTGTACTCAGAAAACCACACAACACTGAAGAAAGAAATTAAGGAAGATACAAACAAATGGAAACATATACTGTGTTCATGGATCAGAAGAATTAACATCATGAAAATTTCCATAGTACCCAAAACAATTTATCGATTTGACTCAATCCCTGTTAAAGTACCAATGATATATTTCTCAGATATAGAACAAAGAGTTCAGAAGTTTATACAGAACCATAAGTGACCCTGCATAGCCACAATTTTTAGAAAGAAGAACAAAGTAGGAGGGATTACAATACCTGATATCAAACTGTATTACAAGGCCGCTGTAATCAAAACAGCCTTGTTTGTACATGCACAAGAAAAGGCCCATAGACCAATGGAACAGAATAGAGACCCCAGAAATACACCCAAGTCTCTATGATCAATTAATATTCAACAATGGTCAGGAGCACAAAATGGAGTAAAAATAGCCTCTTCAACAAATGGTGTTGGGAGATTGGATAGCTGCATGCAAAAAAAATGAAAATTGATCACCAACTTACAACATGCACAAAAATAAACTCAAGATG